>WMED01002935.1:0-20767 GCA_019650415.1 Pipa parva
AATTAGAGGGTTTAATAGTTTTCAGCGCAGGTTACAGTCACTTCGTTTTTAATGTTAGGGAGATATTTACTTAAAAGGAGAACTTTTCCCTTGTAAGCCGTTATATAAATATATTAAACCCTTTCCAATTTTTTTTTAAACTTGTTCTAGTGTTCCCCTGGTTGAAGGTGGCAAAAACCCATTATTGCCTATGGTGATTGGGCACTCAAATTGCTCTAAATCCCTGGCAGAAATATCGGTGATATCGTTATTAAAGGGATCCAGTGAAAGTATTGTAAATGTTAATATTGGTATCTATATAAATTATATACCTATATAAAGGGGAAAATTAAAATTGTATGGAAAAAAACAGTGAAAAACAGGTGAAACATGACTTTAGTAGATATCCCCCTTTAATGCTGTATTGTTGTTAGCCTTTTAGCTGACACTTGTCTCTGTCTTCTGAGGACATCATAATGCTATAGTAGAATCCTTTACTATAGACTTTTGGGGGGTAATTCAGGAACGATCGAACTCACCTTTGCTAGCTTCTCATCACTTCGCCGACACGGGTACGTGCTCACTGGTCTCCTGCACTCAGAGATCAGCGAACGCTTTAAAGGTATTTTGGCTCACCTCGTGACAACTTGAGTCGCCTCGCCAAGCCAAAGTACCTTTAAAGCGTTCGCTGATCTCCAAGTCCAGTAGACCAGTGAGTGTGTACCCTTGTCGGCGAAGTGATGAGAAGCTTCGCAAGGTGAGTTCGATCGTTTCTGAATTAACCCCTTGGGCTTCTTACTGTGGATCAGTTGTATATTCATGGGCAGGGGGTTGTTGATCTTGATTCTGCCTTACCAAAGACAATAGATTTCCATTCTCAGGGAAATTCCACCTATATACGAGGATAAACTGGAGCAGGGTCTAAGCAGGAAATGATACCTACATTGAAGGAAGGAATTCCCAAGGGGTATGATGCAAGTCTAAGGTAACTGTTTATTGAGGGACAGAATAATCTGAACATTTTTTATGGTGGATTAGCAAATAGCATGGACTAGGTTAAGGTCTTAAAGAACATTTTCACATTTTAGGAACATATTTATCTAAAAAGTCAATTGACTGCACTATGCTATTCTGAATGTGAGTATGGACTTATAATGAGGATTATTCACTAAAGTCCGAATTGTTGCGTATAGGTGCAAATTCGCCAGATAAAGACAGTCGCAATAGGCTGCTACTGTCGCAGTCGCGTCTTTATAATGATAATATTGTCGCAGTCCCAACTTTATTATGAGAAAATTGTTGCAATTTTAACTTTAAAAAATAGTCACGACTTTACAATGGGGAAATTGTAGCGGATTTACTATGCGAATCTGCTGTTTGCGAATTCGGCAGTTGAATTCGCACCTTAGTGAATAACCCCCTCTATCTCATCTTTAAAACAAAAACATTATAATATATAATACTCGGTTCAATCCTCTAACCAGTAAATAAAAAATTGGTTTTAAAGAGGCTGAATAACCCCTTTAAAGGGGAACTCAAATCTTGTATTGTCCTGTGTTTATATGAAAGATTATCATATTATGGAAGTTCTCCATGGTCCATCATCCCAGAGGGGTGCATCGAGAATAGTTCTAGCCTCCTGATTTGTCCCTCTGTCCTGCTCTATCTGTCTTTATACCCATGTTTCATATTTATACTTTGTTATGTTAAACAAGCATAAAATACAATGTGCTCTGTCTAGCATTCTTATTTAACATGTCTCTTCAAATGTATTTTACATTATACCCTACAGTATGTGCTGTTCTGCATGAATTCCATACATACAGTACTCTGTCTGCAGTTTACAAACTTCTATATCATACTGATCTGCTAAGTTGTAATAACTTCCAATTCATGCTGTAGTTATGTGGTTTGCTATTGTACTAAAGGTAAAATAGATGTTTTGTCAGCTTTACGCCTTCAAACTACACCTTTAAAGTCTCCATATTACAGGGCTGATAAATAGTTTGGCTTTGCACTGCAGATATTCTAGTGTCATCAGCATCAGTCTGAATTCAAACAGTGGATTCCCATAGCAAATCCGTGACTGCGACAATTCTCCCATTGTAAACACGTGACAGCGATAATTTGAAAGTTGTGGCTGCGACAATATTTCCATAGTAAAGTTGTGACTGCTACAATATTCTCGTTATAAAGATGTGACTGTGACAGTAGCAGTCTATTGCAACTGTCTTTAGCTGATGAATTCCCACCTTTATGTGACGATTCGGACTTTAGAGAATAACCCCCTTGATTCTCAATAACAAATGAATGAATAATTCAGGAAAATGTTCTGTTACAAGACAATAGAACCAGTGGCACACATACACCAGTATGAGCTCCATAGCAAAATAGCCAAGGGTCTCCCCACATTGTACCTTTCCTGGAAAGTCAAGACAACTATGAAATTAAAGTGATACATGGATTTTTGTCACCTTTTGGCTTGTATATATTTGTCCATGTTTAGGAAGACCTTTGCATAATGTCTATCCTGAACCCTTTAGGTTTTGGTTCCTCTTTAAGGGTAAATAAGACCAGTCATTCCTGGTTAGATGTGCATGAGATTGGTTCCTGCAGAGTTGTATGAGTGATCACCACATACAGAGCCCAGAACATAGGCTAAAGGCTAGCGTACTAGTTTCTTATGTTTTATTAAATAAGTGTCAAATACAAAAATATTTAGTAACTTTCAAATGTTCTCTTTTTTGTCCCCCGCCTCAAACTTCCCCAGTAAAGACTGAGAAAGGAGAACATGTTCACCAACCCTTTAAAAAAATTTTTACTGATGTTTTTTTACTATCTTTACTGACATATTCATATGCCCTACAATAGCAACTGTTTTAAAAGCAAAGTTGAATCCAGGTATTAGAAGAACGTTATTCCCAATGTAACACAGTTCCACAAACACTGCAGGAGAAAATTTGGGTGTAGTTAACAGGTCCTCATTTTTTTAGATGACACATGAAAGTTTGAAATAATTTTTATGAACAGATGGCAACCCTGAATTAGATAGAAAGTTTAGAAATGTATTACTTACCTGTAATATTGTGCAAGGGCTTATGTATGGAAGTATTATATTACAGACCAGATTGTGATCCATGTTTTAATATCATCCTTAGCTACCATCAAACTAGAGGGTGAATTTATTTTTTAAAATCAACCTTATCAGATACCTTATACATAACATTGGTAATACAACAACGCTGGTGGGAGGTTTTCCTATACACCCAAGGATGCAATTTTTGAAGCACAATTACACACACACACACACACACACAGCAGTTTACTAAAAACCACATGAGATCATCAGCAGATAGGTTGGGTGGTATCCTCCAACTGACCAATGACTCTGTGAACTGTGTAAAGTTCTGCTGACCCTTCCTGTATAAAAACCTTGATGAGCCAAGAGACTCCACCAGCATCTACAGGTTCTTTTCTGTTACCAACCTCCAAAAAACAAAAAAGATGATCCTCTCTGCTGCTGAGAAGACAGCCATTCTGTCCCTTTGGGAGAAAGCATCTGGAAATGTGAATGCTCTTGGTGCTGAAGCCTTGGAAAGGTAACATTCAGATATTCACTAAATGGAAATCTTATAGTACAGAAATATATTTTGAGATTAATAATAATATATGAAACGGATTTGTGCATATAGCCAAAGCAGTGTTTTCTAGTTGGGGTAACTTTATTTCTCCCTAAATAGTAATAGGATAGCTTTGAAAATGTGCTGATATAAATGAAGAGACAGTGGCCTAGTAATTAGAAGCAGTTCCTCATTTAGGGGGGAATTCACCAAGCTCCGAAGTGAGGAGCATAGTGTTCGCCTCACTTCGGAAAAACTGAAATGCCCATGCTGATGTCCTGCGCGCGGATATCAGCATGCGCATTAAAGGGATTCCCCTCCCGGCGAGGAGACTCGAGTGCTCTCGCCAGGAGGGGAACCCCTTTAATGCGCATCCTGATGTCCGTGCGCAGGACATCAGCATGCGCATTTCAGTTTTTCTGAAGTGAGGCGAACACTACGCGCCTCACTTCGGAGCTTGGTGAATTCCCCCCTTAGTGTATTGCTGTGGCTGTGACCTTAATATTCTTCCTCTCTCCCCAATAAACTTAGTAAATTGTTATAAGGTCCTGATGATACAGGTGCTTTAATCATGTTTTTGCCAGCATGACTCAATAGCAATCTTGAAACCAAAATAGCTATCTATAAAGCTTACCCGGTGTTAATCTATTAATAATGCAATGAAAGTATACTTTAGGTATTATATAATATTAGCACATAGAATAGTTTTTATTGATGCTTATGCTTTTGTATGGTTAAATACCATAAATGGACATTATAAACCTCTGTATTCATTACTATTAAAGGGCAGTATATTCTGAGAAAGTATATTAAAATATATTACTTTATATTTTTAGGCTATTTTTGAGCTACCCTCAGACCAAAACTTACTTCAGCCATTTTGACCTGAGTCATGGATCAAAGGACCTCCAAGTTCATGGTGGAAAGGTCCTTGGTGCTATTGGTGAAGCCACCAAACATTTGGACAACTTGGAAGAGGCTCTATCCAAGCTGAGTGACCTGCATGCCTACAACCTGAGAGTGGACCCCGGAAACTTCAGGGTAAGTTTATGAGCACATGTGTCGAATTCCCCATACTGTATGACCTAAATGTGTAAAGGATTATTGCAAAATGTGCTTTTTGGTTTTTTTTCTTGTTGAATGTAATAAATTTAACATTACTAAAAATTTAAATGATACCCCTGAAACTTTCTAAATAAATACAGTACGTTATATTGTTCCAAATGCCAACTTCTCATATCATTAGAATAGGTTAAGACTTTTCTGCCCAAAATAATTGTTACTCGTGGGTATTCAGCCCCACATATGCACTTCATAGTGGTGATTACTAGGCAGAAACATTGATGGCAGTAAAGCTGATAGTACTGTAAAAGTCTCTATACACACAGAAAGGCTAATGATAATAACTGTCACATTGTGTATCCAGTGGAGTTCATGTGAAATTTCCTATGATAAGTCTGTTTCCGAGTCAGTTGCTAGTAATGAGCCAAATGAAACATGTTTAATAAGCAATTCCCTTTCTTACAGTTGCTGTCCCACGCTATCCAGGTTGTCCTGGCTACTCACTTTCAGAGTGAATTCGATCCAATAGCCCAGTCTGCTTGGGATAAGTTCCTCGCCTACATCTCTGCTATTCTCACTTCCAAGTACAGATAAATACATGATCAAAAGCAAAACACTTCATAATTAAAAAGGATTGTTGATTTTCAATAACTGTTCAATAAAGTTTTGAAATAAAATCAGTTTTATGACTTCACGTATTTATTTAAATATAAAAGACTTAATTGTATTATATGTTAATAATCATGTTTTTTTTTTTTTTGTTCACTTTACAAATATCACATGATTGGTGTAGAAAGAAGAATTTCCAAAAAAATATAAACCAAATTATAATTATTTTTTTAAAAAAGTTGTAAAAAAATAAAAAAGCCTATGGGTTTGATAAGTATGGCATATGTTAAAATTGAGGTTTTTTTTTAATTAAAAATCTTTATCCTTTTGGAATCTGATGAGACTGCGAGGGTAGAACCTTCAAGTAAAGAGAGAGAGAAACTCCTTCCTCGCCCTCTATGTTCCTAATGGAGAATTAATAATAAGGAAAGGATGTGTATTGGTCACTCTAATTAGCCGGTGATACTAATAATATTTTTTTATTAAAATAAATGATCATGAACTTTCTAACACAATGGGGGATATTTCTAAACGTTTCTGCTGATTTACATTAAAAAAAAATGTACCAATAAGTGGCTTTTGACATGAAGATAAAAGCTTTTTGTAAATAGGGAATAAGTGGTCACAAATCTTATCGTCTTTTGGAAATATCCCCCAATGTCTTAGGAATTCACTATCTTCCGAAGTGAGGTGTGTAGTGTTCGCCTCACTTCGGGAAAGACTGAAATGCGCATGCTGATGTCCTGCACGCGGACATCAGCATGCGCATTAAAGGGATTCCCCTCCCAGCGAGGCAACTCTTATGCTCTCGCCGAGACGGGAATCTCTTTAATGCGCATGCTGATGTCCACGTGCAGGACATCAGCATGTGCATTTCAGTCTTTCCGAAGTGAGGCGAACACTACGCACCTCACTTCGGAAGATAGTGAATTCCCCCCTTAAAGTTCAGCTGGACTCCATTATCATTCTGGTTTTTTATATGTGTACATGAGTACTGAATTTAGAATTAGGTTACAATGCAAAACATTTTCTATTGGTTATACATTTATACATGTAAGCCTTATAAGTCAATGGTCTTCGAAGAGTTGAAAGGTCCAAGCCCGGAATGAAGAGACAATAAAACACTGACCTGTATTTTTCACTTTTTTAGAGACTAATTACATACACCTGATGCACCCTCGTGCTGAGAGATTTCAGCTCTGTATAATGGATTCATAGGATGAAAGGTACAGGTAGAGCATTTAACTATTAACTTTAAAGACAAGAATATTTATGAACAATGATTTGTACTCATTGCAAGATGGCTTCAATAAAAAGTTCAAATAAAAAAAAAATAAAGACAAAGGTATGTTGTCTATTATTATCTGGCGTATTCTTACTATGAAATATACCTACTCTGTGACTGCAAATCATATCGGCAATGAAATGTGCAGCAGGTCCCCAGACTTATCCATCATGATTCAGTTTATTTTCTATGTGTACAGTTTTTTATAGGAATAATATGAATATGAATAAAAGGATGGTTTGTAATTATTAGATTTCCTTTTTTCTCTACTAGTGTTTCCAAATCACCGCTGTTAATTTTGGTACTTAATAAATGCGCACACTACATGGGCAGCTGTTAATTAGATGCAAGCTGCATTAGCTTCTAGTTGTAGTGCAAATGTATAGCAGGGATGTGTAGTTTCTGATTCAGATGAATCCTACACTGTAGATCCGAGACAGGTTCCAATTGTATCAGATTAGTTGAAAAAAACACGGCTGGATGCAAAGTGAGTTTTGAATGTACAAAATGATATCTCCACTCACCCCATGTGGCTCAGGCACCATTTTTAGCTTTGTATGAAGAAAATGTGTGGCAGCTCGCTGGCTAGATCTGTAAGATCCAACATCATTGCCCTTTTCACAGCAAAACTGGGATAGTTCCTTTTGGATCGGCAGGAAGAGGTCTTGGGAGAGTTTGAACCAAATAGGGAAAGCTGATATAGGGCACATCCATTTATATCTGCCCTTTTATAGGGCAATTGGATATTTTGTGTAAAGGGCAAGATATCAACCAGAATCATAGAAGCTCCTAGTTTAAAGGACCAGTAACACAGCAAAAAATAAAATGGAACAAAATAAATATGACAATTTTGGATTAGCATGGCAGGTATTTAAATACAGCATTGCTAAAGATGTTTTATTGCTTTCTGTCTGTTTTTATTTTTACTGATAGCAGTAAATGTAAACACTAAAATGTCATAAATAAAATTTCAAAGATAATATTTTTACAATTGCTATAGTATTTGAATAACTGCCATGTTTAATTTCATTGTTTTTTAAAGAACCAACAACACCCAAAAATTAGAAATTTTTATTTGGATCGGCATGGCAGTTATTTAAATACAGCACTTTTAAAAATGTAATCTTTGAAGCTGTTTTTACCTTTATTGATAGCAGCCATGTGTAAACGTATATAAAATACTCAGTGGCTGTGAAGGTGTCAGGGGCATTTTCAGTATTTGGTGTTACTGTTCCTTTAAGGGAAGTATGTGTGTATTTATTCATTTACATAGCACTGATATATTACACAGCGCTTTACAGAGCT
The DNA here is from genome assembly GCA_019650415.1 of Pipa parva. NCBI lineage: Eukaryota > Metazoa > Chordata > Amphibia > Anura > Pipidae > Pipa > Pipa parva. The sequence goes on from WMED01002935.1 coordinate 7,861, forward strand.
TCCTCATTCACTTCAGTCCCTGCCTCATATATATATATATATATATATATATATATATATATATATATTCAGTCCTGTTTTATTTTTTTACTTTAGTAGGGCGAAATTTAATAAAATAAAAAATATCGATATTGTGATATCGAATTTAGCAATATTATGGATATTTTTCTTAGAAATTAACAGATTAACAGATTTCAATTGAATTTCAATATCGGTAATATCGATATCGGTATATCGGTAATACAATATCGTGATCTCGAAAATCAGCTGATATCACGATATCAATATTTTTGATTTTATTAAATTTCGCCCAACTTAGGTCTCCTTTAATACCGCTATAGTTTACATTGCTGTCAGTTGAGTCTTTGTTTGATCAATGTTAATATTGCGTATTTTTCAGACGGGGACTTAGAAAATTTTAGTGAACCATCTACTTAGAGAATAATGGGTTTTCGCCATCCTCAACCAGGTGAATACTCTTCAAGGAAAAAAAAAGTCAGGAATGGCTTAAAGCAGACCTGTCAGGTCCAATTAACAGACTATTTTCTAAGAAGCAGGGAGTTGTGTTAGTTGAATTCTAAAAGCATTCTGCTAAGACTGCAGTAAAAGAAGCAAACTCCCTGCTTCTTTTCTGTTCCAATGCCCGACTTTAATCATCGATTGAAATTATAGCTTCTCCAATCAGATCCCTGCTAGATCTAGATTTAACAGAACTTGAGATTCAAGTTGGGCATCGGGGCAGGAAAGAAGGAGAGAGTTTGCTTCTTTTACTACTAAAAGCATTCAGCTAAGCCAACTCTCTGCTTCCTAACAATAGGTCTGCTAAGTGGACCTAACCGATCCACTTTAATAAATATCAATATCTCCAGTATTAATCTACCAGGGAGAAGCTGCCACCATAACTTAGAGAAACAAACTCAAAATAATACTAATCAGGCATCGAAGATAACATTTTTACCAGCACTAGGTAGGAATTACTGGCATGCCATTTCAAATAAGGTTTTGTTGTTTCTTTTGCTGTTGTTAATGGCTTCCTAACTGTTTATCAGGCTGGATTTATGAGAGTGTGCATGGTTTAAACCCTCCATTTGGCCATAGCTGCGTTTGTTTGTTTTTTCATTTTTGTGAAAATCATTAAGACCAGGTGCAGCTGATGTATGAAATTTACCAAGCTTCTAAGACTAATTTAAAGAATAAAATGAACATCTGCCTGAACCCTGGCATTAGAGAAGCAGTTACCCATATGTGTAAAAAATGTTAGCAATTTCTATTTTGCATAGTTTTATCCCATTAATGTGTAAAAAACATTAGCAAAATGTTAGCAATTAACATATGCGTCTTTTCCCCTTACAATAATGACTGCTAACATTACTGCTAACATTTTTTACACAATCCGCTCATTAGCGTAAAGAAAAGGAAAGCAAACGGTAATTGTTAACATAACTGGTAACATTATTTATGCAAAAGCGCAAGTTAACGTTAGACATACTTGTAATGATGAGCGGCTGTTATTTTTTTAGTGTCCTTTTTTACCAATCCAGTAACGCTACTGAATTTGGTGCATATTTACTAAAGTCAGAAAACTGCATTCACCATTTTCCAAGTTTTTCATGGCTATCACAATTTACTAAGCCCTTTCCAAGTGTTTTTTTAAATGATACAAAATTTCGCCAGGTTGAGGGTGGTGGAAATCCATTATTCCCTATGCAGGTGGGTCTGTAAAATGTTTCTATGTCCCTGACATAATAGTAGTTGATATTGCTATCAATAAGGGCTCCATCGACATTCATGTTAATTGTAGCGTTATTATCGCATTGATATTTACAGATATTGATATATTTTTTTTTTTTCAATTTTCATAAATGAGGGGAAAAGGAAAATGCAGTGGTAAAATAAAACGGGCGAAAAATGATGATACAGTTTTCTGACTTTAGTAAATATGCTCCTATTATAGTGTTTCCCCATATGTTATCTAAGCAAATGAAAACAAAATACTCAATAGGTATGTGTTGCTAATTTGGTAGGTTGGTTGTTGCAAGGTAGCCAAGCAGCTTTACAGTAATTAATTACTTACAGTTACTCATTTGTTCTGTCTTATCACTACACACTGGGCATATTTACTAAAGTAACATTTCTTATATCGCCAGATACCGCCATAGATTTAGTGATATTGGATGATATCCCCGTAGCCCATTTATTATTATGCGGCAATAGCACTGCTAGAGCGTTATATGCATTTATCCCAGCGATATCGATATCTGTAGAAGCAGTGGTACCGGTTGCGTCTATGGGGATGGATATAGGTATCAATATCGATATAGATATCCATGTGTATATCAATATCGATAAGTTACACTTAAAACATAACTCCAGACTAGAGCCCCATTGAAAATAATGGATAATGCTACCCAGAGAGTGGCGATATATTAAGCAACAGAAATAGCCAAAAAAAACCAAATACTTATCTTAGTAAATAATGCAGAACAGCATTAAATCAGGCGATATCAATATACAGAGATATCCACTGCAATAATGTCTTCCAGTGCTTTGATAAATAGGTGATACTATTGATATCATTAAATCCAGAGCTAACCAAATTTGTTTTTACAGGGATAAGCAATTCGACTTTAGTAAATGTGTGATCTGATTGTGTCAACACTCACAATGTAGCAGAATTATAGAGAATGAAATACACTGTTTATTATGCAAACTGTATCACAACCCTTACTGATAGGAGTAATATGGAAAACATAAAAAAATGATCACAATATAAGCATTTCTGAATAAGATATTAAAAGTAATGAAAAATTGAATTGATATGGATAGTATTTGGATAGGTGTAAGAAATGTATATTGAAATCACTAAACTGATAAAAAAAAATGAGATGATTTTAAATTTACTGAGAGTTAAAACAATTTAGGAAGCAGTACATAAAAGTCATGAACAATACTTATTCAGTATTATAACATAGGAGGGTTTGTTCCAAATAATAGCTAGTGAAGCAAATAATTCAACAGACACAGCACTTTGGCAAACCAGATTTCTTAAGGAGATAAGACTCGGGTGGTGTTCAAAACTGACCAATGATATTGGCAGGGGGCCAAGTCGCACTGTCCTTTCCTCTATAAAAAGCACAAGTGGTTAAAGAGATAGCACAAGCAAGGTCAGGTTCTTATCTGAAGCCAGTTACCAATATACAAGAAAGATGATCCTCTCTGCCGCTGAGAAGACAGCCATTCTGTCCCTTTGGGAAAAAGCCTCCGGAAATGTCAATGCTCTTGGTGCTGAAGCCTTGGAAAGGTAATTGTCTTATAAATACCAAAAGTAAATCGTATATGAGAGAAAAAAAAATTAGCAAAAAAAAAAAAAATCAGGAGTTCTGTAATTTCAGGAGAAATTTGCAAATTGATTTATTTTTTATTCTGCCTAGTTCATAAAATAGGCTCTAGTTGGCATTCCTGCTTTCTGTTAGACCTTCTGGCTGAAGTCCTTCAGCTGAGGCTAGAACAATGACTAACCAGACTGGGCAGAAAGCAGGAATGCCGGGTAGCCCTTTTTATGAACACTGTAGAAAAATGATTAGATTTTGTTGCAAATTGGTGTTATTACTTATTATTGTTAGTTCCAAGCAGGTTTGCCTCAAGGCTGGAGAACCCCTTCATTTAAATAATAATACACTATAAGTTATGAAAGTGCGAACTTACCTGGCGGTCCTTCGATTCACCTCGCTGAGACTGGTATGCGCTTCCTGCTCTCCTGCACGCGGAGATCAGTGAATGCTTTAAAGGTATTCCAGTCTCACGAGGCGACTCAAGTAGTCACGAGGTGAGCCGAAGTACCTTTAAAGCATTCGCTGATCTCCACATGCAGGAGAGAAGGGAGCGCGTACCAGTCTCAGCAAGGTGAATCGAAGGATCGCCAGGTAAGTTCGCACTTTCCTGAATTACCCCCATATATATCTCAATAAGAATAAGATATAACTTTCCTTTAATGGGTAACAGTCAATATCTTTATTTCTTCTTAATGGGGATGTTCAGTTTCATGTTGTTAGGAATTGGTAGTGAAAGGAAATTTGTTCTTTATGGTTTTTGAATGATTTTTTATTCTATTTTGTAAACATGTTATGTGGATTCTAAGGTGAAAAAGTCCAGTTTCATGAACACAAATGACCAAATCATTTTGTCCTTGGCTATGAATGACTATATAAATAAGACTTTGAAAGAGAAACAAATAAGCATAACTACAATAAATTTGACTTAATATAAATTTCTATAAGTGGAGTGAAAGCTCATGATTCTATATTAAATCTTATAGTTTACGTGTAAAATCAGAAATTTTCAGTTATCTGTACTAGCTGTATTAGACAGCTTAACTGTATTTGAAATCTTTTGGTTTGTCTATGCATGTCCTGCATGTACGGTTTTACAGAAAGTCAAGCAAGTTCCTAGTGGAATCCATATTTTTTTGGTGACATTTTCATACAGTGATGAATGAACTCATTTAGAAATGCTTAATATAGCTATTATACAAATATCAATTAATGATTTAATGGAACCGAAACTATTTGTAAATGACACTTGAAATGGATAATTTTATGTGAAATTCTGAAATCAGTGGTAACACCTGCTGCTATAATGTAGTAGTAGTAGTATACATTATTTTACAAGGACCTTTGTGATGTAGCTATTTCAGTCACAACTGATCTGGGATGCAATGTTTTATATTTTTTAGGCTGTTTTTGAGCTATCCTCAGACCAAAACTTACTTCAGCCATTTTGACCTGAGTCATGGATCAAAGGACCTCCAATCTCATGGTGGAAAGGTCCTTGGTGCTATTGGTGAAGCCACTAAACATTTGGACAACCTGGAAGAGGCTCTATCCAAGCTGAGTGACCTGCATGCCTACAACCTGAGAGTGGACCCTGGAAACTTCAGGGTAAGTCTATGAGCACATGTATCTAATTCACCGTACTGTATGACCTAAATGTATAAAGAAGTATTGCAAAGTGTGGGTAATTATAGTGTCCATAAAGAGTTGGGGGGAGTTGGGGAAGAGTTGGTGCACATCTTATGCATTTAGTGATCTCATTGCAACACCTTTTCCTCTTCATACGGACAATCATAATTTAGTCATAGATTTCTTAACCCTGTTATTGACAATGAACCAAATGAAACATGTTTAATAACCAATTCCCTTTCTTACAGTTGCTGTCCCACGCCATCCAGGTTGTCCTGGCTACTCACTTTCAGACTGAATTCGATCCAATAGCCCAGTCTGCTTGGGATAAGTTCCTCGCCTACATCTCTGCTATTCTCACTTCCAAGTACAGATAAATCCTGAGTGAAACTAGGCACTGATGACAATGGCTTGTCAATAACACCTTAATAAAGTCTTCAGCTGAAATCCATTTTGCATTTCATTTATTTATATAAATCCAGCTGTGATGGATTTAAACAGTTTTGGTCAGACTTTCATTTTGCTTAAAGGCTGTCGTTAGTAGTTTGTAAAATATTCCCCAATTCAGGTTAAAAATACATGTGTTTTCATTCTTGTTTACAGTTGACCTGATTCCAGGCATAATAGTATGATGGCACATTAAGGGGGTTATTCACTAAAGTCTGAATTGTTGTGTATAGGTGCGAATTTGCCAGATAAAGATAGTCACAATAGGCTGCTACTGTCGCAGTCGCATCTTTATAAAGCGAATATTGTCGCAGACATGACTTTATTATGGTTTGTCGCAATCTTAACTTTAAAAAATTGAAGCGATTTTACAATGGGAAAATTGTTGCGGATTTGTTTTGGGAATCCGTTGTTTGTGAATTCGCTAGTTGAATTCACACCTTAATGAATAACCCCACAGACATGATAAATGCACAGAATTCATCAACAGTAGCAATTAGCTATTATACAGTTACAACATTCCTTTTATAACACATCAGCACCAAAATGTACGTATAACTTCCTGTAATTACATAGAGTATGGTTTTTCAGAAGTCATAAAGTTAAATGAAATTAGATCACATCACTATTTCACTAGAGCAAACATAATACTAATTATTTGATTTTGTTATGCTAAGACAGATCATTAATGTTATGCTTAGACAGATTATTGCATTCTCCAATAGATTAATACAAAAACATCACTGTGTTGAGTTAAGCTCAGAATAAGACAAGAGGAACACCAGCCAGAAGTTTTTATCCATTTTAATTTTTTCCAGCATTGCACAATGCTCAGAAACTAACATTTTCAATACTTAGAATGTATTTTGTTAAGCTGTAAATAGTTATATTGCACAGTGTTTAGTACCCTACCTGATTGCCCATTAATTACAGTATATATTTCTGAGTGGCTCAGCTAGTGCTCATTATTTGTATTACACAATAGCATTGCACATTGCTTTGTTACTCACCTAGTTGTACTATACATTACTCCAGCCAACTGGCCACCAGTAGAACTACTGTACACAGCAACCTGCTGATCATATCCACTCTCCTTTGCCTCTCAACATACCTTAGAATCAGTGATCACTGGCTGTCAGCAAGTTCATCTATCCTCCAGCAGCAATTGCACTCTTAGCGAAATTTACTAAAGTCAAAAAGGATTTTTTTTTTTACTTTTTCACCCATTTTTTGCTGCGAAAATGATGTTTTCAACCTTCTCACTCTAATTTTTCGCCCGTTTTCACACTGTAAAATGGGCAAAAAAGTTGAAAAAAATCATTTTCAACTTTAGTAAATCTTGCCCTATATAATCAGAGACAACACAGCTAAAGGATATGAGGAGTCAAGCCTGTTAACTGCCAATCACTGAATGACAATAATGTAAATAGAGAGAGAAGCAGATGGACCTGATGATTCTCTTTTTAAATGGTTTTACAACCCAGAAGCTTGAAGACCTCTCTGCAGATATCACCAATATCCAGAAATATACAAATAGATGTTGTGTGTATATGTTTGGGACATTTATTTGCAGTAGGATAACTATTTAATACCTGTTAGTAGCACTAACTACAACAGTGACAACAGTGGCTACAACCTATATTCTACAGTAATGGTATATTTATTTTTAAATAATTGTTTTTTAGTTATTTACAATAAGAGTTAGTTCACACACTTCAGCTGATCACAAATATAAATTTCAGGAGTAAAAATCTAAAACCATATAACTCTTAACAGATTTATAATATTTGGCATAATAAAAATAGATAGACTGGGGAGAAGGCAGGTTATTAGGAAATACTTTTGGTGGAACAGAATTTATTTTTATGCAGATTTTATTTACAGAAGTAAAAAACTAAGGGGACTGCTGTCACGTACGTTTACCCAAAACCCAGGGGGACCACTGGGCATGCTTTTCTGCTTACAACAGCCACCTTTAGCTTCGGGAGGAGCCCTCTGCTATTTGGGTGCTGCCAGGTCATAAGGGCACAAGATTCCTAGTCGTTCCACAAGGGTGAACAAGGATGATAAATGTTACACCGTGGAAGGAAAGCGCTGTTGTACAAGCCGGAGCAGTAACAGATTGCAGCACATGATATCAGAATCAGGAGGCAGGAACATAGTCCAAAATATGTCAGAAGTCAGGAACCAAGAAGTCAGAGCCAGGGACAGGATACAGCAGGATACAGATTGATTCACAGGGTACATACAAAAGCGAAGACAATCTGGCACATTGGGTTAAAAGCCCGATCTATGATTAAGTGCCGACTGGCGCGAAACATATAAGACATGGATTCTTAAAGCTGCTGTCTATGTTATGAGTTATCTACAATAGTTGATTTTAATCAGATATGCTGGATTGTATTCACTTTTGTATGGATCGTTTGCAGAGAAAAGGACACTGTTGCTCCAGAGTAGCCGACCCAGCTTTACAACCATTTAAATCTATTTAACTATAGTTGTCATTCTTTAACTCTTTACATGGATACACAGGGTACAGCTAGATACACAGGGTACACAGGATACACAGGGTACACAGGATACACAGGGTACAGCTGGATACACAGGGTACACAGGGTACAGCTGGATGCATAGGGTACACAGGATACAAAGGGTATAGCTGGATACACAGGGTACAGCTGGATACAAAGGGTACAGCTGGATACACAGAGTACACAAAGTACAAAAACAAACACATAAAATACACATACTGCACTGCTAAATCAAAATGAGTTTAAACACATGCTTCATGACTGCTTAAATCAGTGGCACATTTAGCATTGCACCACAACTTATTGTAATTCAGCACTGCAGCATGTGCATTTTATATGTGTTCAGTTTTTAATAGGATGAGGTGGAACCCTATACACAGGCTACACAGAATACACCGGGTACACAGTATACACAGGCCTGGTTTTTTTGGCATCCTAGGCGGAGGATAATGAAAATGTCCCCCCACCTTCATAATCCCACTCTCTCTCAGCCTGTTGCACCGCTTAGTAGGCTAGTAGAGCTTCTATGCAGTGGCGCCTGATGATCTGATTCTTATCCTCTGTGCGCTGCTCTGTCTGGGAACTCAGGGGATTAGAATCACATCATCATCACCTCTGCATAGAAGTACTAGCAGAGTGCAGGCGTCTTACTCCTCAGCGCTCCTAGTAGGATGTCATCTTCAAGCACTCCCATCCCCTGGCCCTGCATAATCCCCATATGTGTGCGCTGGCCCTTTCATTTGGGTGTGCCCCCAAAGAAAAAAATCATAAAGATAAACTTTTTACCTGTCCCCTATCCCTGCTGCTTTCTTTCCCCTGCTGCCCTCCTCCCTGTTGATTTCTTTCCCCCTGCTGCCCCCTCCCTGCTGATTTCCTTCCCCTGCTGCCCTTTCCCTGCTGATTTCCTTCCCCCGCTGCCCCCTCCCTGCTGATTTCCCTCCCCCACTGTCCCCCACCCTGCTGATTTCCTTCCTCTGCTGCCCCCTGTAAAGATGGTACTGGAAAATTGCGGAGAAGGAGATTACTGGTAGAACCACAGAGAACTTGGCGCTAACTAACCTCAGGGTGTGGTGTCTAAGGTGCCCTCCAGTCTTCACCTTTAATCCCTGCAAGGAGGTACTGGACTTAGCTGCCAAGAGTACCCAGGTCGCGACCCCTAAGGTAGATGTTCTCTGGTGGTAATAGGAGTACAGACCAAGCACAAGACTCAGGAGATGATACAGAACTCAGGGACAGAATCAGGAATCAAGTACAGAGGACTGGTGCAGAATAACTCCAGAGATGGCAGGATAAACAATTAACAGGCTATAACTTTTAGTAATAGAGCAAGAAGCTAACAAAGCCCAAAAATACTAAAAAGTATTCGATTACAATTGGGCTCCGGGTCTGGAGTGCGTCTGCCTTATATAGGCAGAGAGGCAGGCGCGCTCCTGCCTCTGTGCAGCCCAGGTGGGTGCCCCCCATGACGTCACTGCGGCTACGTCATGTGACCACAAGTTGAAAGAGCCAGCAGAGCGTGACCGAGAATTGATTTTGGACAAAGGGTTTAAGCAGAGAAACATGAAAGGAGTTAGGAATGCAGAGGCTACTGGGTAGAGTAAGTTTTATGGACACAGGGTTAATGATGCTTTGAATAGGAAAATGGACTATTGAATTTAGGACCTAATTTGCCAGAAGGCAACTTGAGACGAATATTTCTAGTGGATAACCAGACTTTATCTCCCACCTTATAAGTAGGACCAGAACATCTCCTACGATCTGCTTGGATTTTTTGTGAATTCTTAGCCTTTTCCAGACTTGCTTGAACTGTCCTTCAAATAGAGGAGAAAGATGACAATTCCAAGTCCACAGCTGGAACAGAAGTAGGAGGAAGAGGGAAAGGAAAACCCTCACGTCATGTCCATATACACAGAAGAAAGGAGAGACCTGAGAGGTGGAATGGACAGCATTATTATGAGGAAATTCTGCCCATGGGAAGAGTTCCGACCAATTATCCTGAGTCTCGGTCACAAAACAGTGAAGAAATTGTTCTAAAATTTGATTAGTCCTCTCAGAACTACCATTAGATTGAGGGTGATAAGCTGAAGACCACCGCTGGAGACCACTGCGCATGCTTATCCCCCTTCTTGGTTAGGGCCGTGATAGGTGCGGTGATAGAGGAGAAGGACCTGATGAACTGCCCGTAGTAATTGGTGAACCTGATGAAGCACTGAATTGCCTTCAAAGTAGTGGGGAGTGGCCAATCCTTTATAGCAGATACTTTATTAGGATCCATCTTGAGTCCTCCATCCAAAATAACGTACCCTAAGAAAGAGCTACCTGCCCCACAACAACCCCTATACCCCACAACTCCCCTCCCATTCTGTGCTTCCCCCACAACTACCTTCCCACACTGTGCTACAGCCACAACCCCCTAACACTTTATTCTTCCCCCACAACTCACCCTCCCACATTGGCCAACTCCTCCCTACCCCACACTGTGCTGCACCCTACTCCCTACTTCATGCCCTATGATGGAGGAAGGGTGCTATCTTGGTGCTAGTCCCTCTCCTTTTCTCTGTCTCTACCTACCTCTTCCCTGGCCCAGGTCCTTCTGATCTAGAGCTTAGAGCTACAGCGTTCCTCTTCCCAGCACTGCCTTCAACTTCTTGCCAACTATTTGCCCCATTCTTACAAAAATTGTCCTAAAAATTGTGATACTCCGTGGATAAAGAGGACAAAAGTTCAGAGGAAAAAGAGACCTCCACCAAGGGTATCACAGGGGAAACAGATCAGCACTTAGTTTGGCAACCAGTGGAGTCGCTCACCACAGGGTTGTTATACTCCCTCAAGGGAGAAGCCCAGGCCAGGGCATCGTCTGCCAGCAGAGCAATAATGAACCCCACCTTAGCATTTTCACAAGCAAAATGCAAGGGAAGGAGCTCAAATTGAATCAAACATTGGTTGATAAAGCTTCTGCAGGAATGGGGATCACCCAAAAACCTTGGAGGTGATGGAATCAGAAGGTCTTACAGGGGGCAAAGCAGGAGTAGAGACACTATCTGGAAGCACAAGAGAAGGACCAGACTGTAGTCAAGTGGAAATAAAGTATCTCAATGTAAACAAATGTATAACTCCATATAATTAATAATAAATATAATAAATAAATAAGAAATGTAAAGTTATACATATGGAAAGGGAAAATGCAAGTCAAGTTTAAATGTGAACACACTGGACAAAACAGACATGGAAAAGATTTAGGCATTTTAGTATGTATATGTCTGTATAACTTTATTCATAAAGCGCCATAAATTTACACAATTCAGCAATACAAATATAATACAGACATGGGAAAGATTTAGGAATTTTAATTTACAATAAACTTAACTGTAGCAACCAGTGTCAATTAGATACAAAATCTGTATTACATTACGCTATGGGGCCTGCACTGGTATATGCCATCATGATTCTGTTCCAAACAAGAAATGATTCCATGCCTAAGGACAGCTGCATATCTGTCCACAACAACTACAAACGGGAGGGATAGGATAGGTTGTCAGATCCATTTGTTTTCATAAAGTTAAAAGACATGTAACTCCAAAAAATAAAAATTTCCATTTGCATCCTCATGGTAGTTATTCAAATAACTTAAAGTTAAATTCATGAATTTTATTGTTTTCTGTCTGTCTTTATCTTTACTGATAACATCCATGTTGTTTAGGCCAGAGTATAGGTGAGAATTGTTTTCCTAATAAAAAAAAACAAACATTGAAAGTAATGACCGATATGGGTACACTGCCACACTTGCATTCCATAGAGAGGAACATGCACTGGAACGCTTCATGTCGCATATTACTAGCGTATGGATGTGACCACGAATAATGCGACCGGATTAGTAGTAAGTGCCTATTGCTTTTACATAAAATGCATCCCAAAAATACATCAGTGTAATGTACTGGCGTAGTTTTGTGACGCGCTTTTTTTATTAAAATGAGCACACATATACACTGCTGTGTCCCTAGCCTAAGACCTCAACCCATCCTATTGTTTTCTATAATGCATACAGGAGCCCAGTTTGTAAGGTTAAACAGCTAAATATCATACTTTATAGACAACATTTAGAATTATTAGAAGCACAGACTAATTATATAGTAACCATATATTCATTTGAAGCATATTAATTTTTGGTGTTAGGCTGGGTTTACACGAGTGTATAATGCGCAGATGCGCAGAGCATCATACGCTCGTGTGAAGAAAAAAAAAAAAGAAAAAATACGCCGAGCGTAGTTTTCAGTTGTACTTACCAGTGGCAGTGTGTACGCTCCCTCGGTGTTCATAATCTTCCTGTCTGGTGTATTTTGGGCACGGCGTATATACACCAGCTAAAATGCGACACACACCATTCCGGACCCAGCATATGTGCATCATATGCTTGTGTGTCCACTTGAGTCGCCTCGCCGAGACTGGAATCCCTTTAAAACATTTGCTGATGTCCACATGCAGGACATCAGCGAGCGCATAAAAGTCTGTGTGAAGTGAGGTGAAGGATCCGGACCTTACTTCGCACTATGGTGAATGCCCCCACTAGTGTTTGTGTTTGCTTGTTTCAGAGTGCATACCCAATCATTTTACTGTCAATTAACATAATACAGTATTGGCAGATGTCCATGTTAGCATTATGTAGTAGTTAATAAGAATCATTTATTCAAGTGCCTTTTATTATTGATAATGCATGATTTTATTTCTTCTTTCTCAATAAATGTAACTTGCTGTTTCTTATAATAAGCTATGCTTGGGGGATGGTGAGACTTCACCTTGCCAACATTTTACCTATTTGTTCTATATAAACTATCTGCACTGGAGGACAGAGTCGGACCTAGGGGTAGGCAGGGTAGGCGGCTGCCTAGGGCACAGCAGGAGGGGGGCACTATCTTGGGGATCACCCCTCTCCTTAGCGCTGTCCATACCTGCCCACTCCTTGGCCCAGCTATC
>WMED01002936.1:0-23149 GCA_019650415.1 Pipa parva
GATTTGTATATACTTTACTTATACAGTGACAAATAAATCTAATCTAATCTAATCTAATATAATCTACTCCCCCAAAAAACAGAAATTCAACTAGTAACGTATATTGGCACAAACATTTGGTCATTTAAAATTGTGACCACATGTGACCCAACTTATATCATACCTCTCATGTTTCCAGGTGGGGATAGCTCTCCACCAGTATACCCCCTCCATGTTACTGATTTACTGTGCATCAATGACATCATTTGTGATGTTACCAGTGCACCATCCACTTTCTCTTGATTGGCTATGCACCAGTGACATCTGTCCCAGATACAGGGAGAGGGAGGCTAGAGGGACAAGAAATTGTAAAACAGGGAGCTGGGACTGGGAAAGGTCTGTCCAAAGAATCCAGGCCATTTGTGGGGGAATGCTTATATACTAGGATCCAACACCTATTAGAAAACATCATTTTAACAACACACAGTTGAAGACTGGGCAAAGTACTGTCACTACTTTTTTTTTAAACTAAATTGATTGATCCAAAATTGTACTGAACTGTTTTTTGGTTCCATAGCTCAAGATTCTATAAACCATTTTTCTCTTTAAGCACTATTAAAGCTCTTTTTGGGGCAATGGATCCTGTACTTTAGAGGAAAACATCATTACAAGGTTATCACATATTTGGCTTTATTCCCTCCGACAGGAATGGTTTCATAAATGTTATTTTTTAGGAGCCATTTATCATTCTGTCGGAAAATTAGTTTTGCTTTAAAAAATTTTCTACATTGCTCTAAAACAGCAAGCGAGAGATTCTGTGTTCTGCCTTCACAGCACATTCCCTTCTCCAGATAAAATACACTATTATGGGGAACTGCAAATCTCTGGAAGAGAGAGAATATCAAACTGGCATAGATGAAAATTATGTATAAGATGTGCGGTGCTGAGCAAACATAATATTTTTGTGTTGAATTGTGGGATAGATCTGCACGTTATGCCACAAAGGTAGCAAAATAGCACGTTGTTTATTTAAGATTTATTGGGACAGCTTTCCTTGTATACAGAAAATGACCAACACAGTGCAGGGGGTTGTGATTTTCATGCAATCCTTGAGCAAATATGCATTTGGAATGCATCTATGTATGTTTCTAAAGCATTGTATGATCATATGAATGCCTTGCACTGAGGGTATGCTTCATTGATATTTACAGAACCAAAAAGTCTAGTTCAACCTTTTCTATTTGTTCCACAATTTATCAGTGTACAGTATAGTTCTTCTCTGCTCTAATTCCCAATTCACATATTTATGAAGGATCCTGAAAACTTTTTTTAACATCGAAAAAAATGTTGTGGGAAAATATTGATTAGTTAGTTGTACCTTTTGTGGTGTTCTTGGTTAGACTAACCTTTACTTTAATTTCTATTTCTATAACAAAATGCCTTTTCATAGTGATTTTCATGACTGTGGCCTAGTCGCAGAACCATGTCCATAGAAAATACTGGTTTCCACCAGCCTGAGGTAGGCAAAATTTTTTTTGGGATATAATTCCCTGGAAACTGTTCTTGGTACTTTCATAAATATCTTGATACCAAACATGATGTGCCGCACAGAGATACTGTAACTTTTCGCTGGGTAAAAAGTTCAATTTCAACATGGGGAAAATAGGTTTTTTTTTTAAAAAAAATGATAATGGTGAAATCAAAGTAAAAAAACAATGTTTTTCAAGTGTTAAGAAGTCAAAAAAGCTTTTCAACCTTTATAAAGATCTCCCTAAGTGTATTGAAGTTGTCAGGATTTATTAAAATTCAAGAGGATCCAATATCTTGTGCGAGCAGTTATATAAGATAGCACCACAGGCCAAAGGTACAGATAGCAGATCCTATACTTTCAGTTTATTAATTATGGTTAGGGTACATTAGTTCTCCTAGTATAGTCAATGTATGTATGAATAATTTCATTTATACAGCGCCACCAATTTACACAGCCCTGTACAGTTTAGCAATACAAAAAGAAGACAAACATGGGAAAAGTGCATTACACATTACAAGTAACTTACAAGTATAAAATCACTTTTAATGCCAGGTTGTGATTGACACAAGAGGATGGAGATCTCGTAGAGCTTACAATCTAAGTAAGTAATGTGGGAGATACAGGGAAATCAGATGTAAAGGCGATAAACTCAAAATAGGCTGAATTTAATCATTTTCATCCCCATGAATCAATACATTTTAATATCCCCATGATGCATTACACACACTGGGGGTTTTACAAAGGAGAAGTGTTCTGATTCTTTGTTTTGTATTTAGTTGTATGATTGCTGATCTCCTCCTGCCAATATAAAAACAGATTATTCAGTCCTTTAATTTTAGTTGCTGAACTTATAGGGGGAAATTCACGATAGTGCGAAGTGAGGTGCGGGATCTTCGCCTCACTTCCCACTGACTGATATGCAATCACTGATGTCCTGCACACGGACATCAGTGAGCACTTTAAAGGAATTCCAGTCTCGGTGAGACAAAAAGAGTCGCCTTGCCGAAACGGGAATCCCTTTAAAGAGCTCACTGATGTCCGCGTGCAGGACAGAAGCGAGCGCATATCAGTCAATCCGAAGTGAGGCGAAGACTTCGCACCTCACTTCGCACTATCATGAATTCCCATAGAGTCTAAATAATATACATTAAGATAATATAATATTATTGATGATGACCATATATTATTTTAACAATTGTTTAAATAATTATATTTTGATAAAGATACATTATATGTTTTATAGTTTTTATGTAATATTGGTTGTAATATTTTAAGCTATATTTGTGTTAATCATTCATTATGTACAGTTCTGTAAACATGTCTGAATATATAATATATACGTATATAATATAAGGAATGATTTCATTAGAATTTACATTTATTTAAAATTTAGAATTTAGATATAAATATGCAAAATGGAATTTTTTTTTTAGTTTACATGATAAATATCTACAATATGTCAATTTCCCTTGGATAAATATTCTGATAAAAGATAAAAAATCACCTATAGGGGACTCATTGATTAAAGGATGAATTCACCTTGCTACAATTTGACTCACGTCACCAAAATAGTCATGGATTCACTTCTCATTGTTGATGAAGCTGTTACTACTCTTGTCAAACAAGTAGACAGTGGCAATCACTGCGCAGTCAGGTGCATTGTGTGATGTAGTCAGTCAAATAGAAGTAGAAAGCAGAGCCCAGCCATCAGCTCCCTAATTTACAACTTTGATGTTGAAAAGTCAAATGGGTGAATTTGGAGCAGTTCGCATTTGCTCCTTCGACATACTCCTTGCTTAGTCAATAGTAGAAGTTCCTGTGCTCACACACGCAAAGTAATGGAAGTGCTCCATAAGATCATGACTATTGTAGTTGCCCGAAATTTGTTGCAGAGTTTGCTCTATTAGAGAACACAGGGAAGTGGCGAATAGCTGTGAATTCAGACCTATAAGCGACTATTCGGCCTTTAATCAATGAGGCCCCTAATGTGTTTTCTTTGTTGAAAACAGTGTATGGGTGTTACTTAATGATATAAATTTCATAGAAGCAAAGTATGTATGTGTATTTGTCTATGTATCTGTTTTTCTGTGTGTCTTTCATTTATCTACCTGCTACCTTATTCATTTTGTAAGACAGAAATGTATTTCTAAATTGGTATCTGATGAATGTATGTGTACATAATTATAATATGACTAGATTTTGTACGTATCTAACATTCTGTAATTTTAACCTTGGAACCTTGGAAGAAAATGAATGTAGTTAAATGGGGGGGGTTATTTTATAGAGAAAATGCTCTATTTATCCTATTGTTTCTCCCCTGGAACATTTTTTATGTACACCCATGCATAGGAACTACATTTTATTAATCTGGATGATTTTTAGGAATCACTTCTGAAATATTTTCCTTTTATTTTATAACAGATGTCTCCCCCTGCTAAGGGGGGAATTCACCATTGAGCGAAGTGAGCTCCGAATCCTTCGGCTCACTTCGCACTGACTGATATGTGCACGCTGATGTCCTGCACGCGGACATCAGCGAGCGCTTTAAAGGGATTCCAGTCTTGGCGAGGCAACTCTTTTGGTCTCGCCGAGACTGGAATCCCTTTAAAGTGCTCGCTGATGTCCGCATGCAGGACATCAGCGAGCACATAACACCATGCGCAAAGTGAGCCAAAGGATTCGGAGCTCACTTCGCTCAGTGGTGAATTCCCCCCTAAGAGAGGGGGAACTTTTAGGATTTTGTTGTGGAAGATCCTCTTTTCCTTCAGCCTGCTGACGCACACCATCCATCCAGGTAAGTACAGTGACTTGTCTAAAATGTTAAATAAACCCTGCTTAGGAACCGGCAGTTACCAGTATACACTGGTCAATATCAGGGGTAGTGTTTCTGCCTGTGCTTCTAGGCCACAATGTCAATCAGGGGAGAGAAACTAAAAGGGAACATTAGGAAAGAAGTCTTTACATATAGAGATAATTACAGGGAATAACCTACCAGCAGAGGTGGTAGAAATGCATTTCCAGAATTCAAACAGTCATTTTATTGGGAAGAATAGATGAATCATGTTTACATTAAGGTTTACTAGTGATGTTATGCCTTCAGCAATGTCTTATTTATGATTTTAATTCCAATTATATTCATTGTCTGCTGTTCCATAGTAAAGTATTTTAATGTCTCCCTCTAGTGGCCTTCCTATTCCCATGGGAAGCAGCCTAATCCTCAGATTTAGCACTTTGCTATAGCTGCTTGTGAACCACTTTACTTTTTCCATGTACCCTAGGGAGTCATCCCTGTAAGGAGCAATATTGGTTATGTGTGTTAATGGGATAACAGGACCTTTCGCCATCCACTTCCATCTGAGCCCAAGGCAGCATCGCTGGTATGTAAATATGTCATTAAAGATAATCCAGCACTGCAGATACCCATATGGTTATATATTTATATGTTGAATACTGTTTCCATAGCATGTATATAGTTAGTTAGCATTATCCCATGCTTGCACTACCCCAGTGCCTGTCCCATCTGCAGTTAAAATGTGTTGCCCCAACACCATTGAAACTTTCGAATCACTGTGAGGGCCCACTCCAGAGGGAGGAGTCACAGATGTAACCCAGATGTAGGGACTTTTGGTTATTGTTAGACCACCTTGATGTTACTGCAGTGGATTTTATATTAGACATTGTAGATCCCCCCCCCCCCCATCCAAATAGTCTTCAAAGACTGCAAAGTCAAAAAAACTTCCTAGAACCAACACTAAACTGTATTGCTACAGCTTACTAACCCATAATGCATCCGAATGAATCAGAGTCAGCTGCATCAATCAATCAGAAGGTTTTTACAGAAACAACCATTTTATTTGTGTAGGAACCAGCAAGAGAAGAATGAGATACGTGAAGATGGTAGAAACCAAGAAACAATGAAGCTAGAAGTTCTGAAGATCATATGCTGGGAATTGTTAGTGCCTTCATAATCTGGATTCTAGGTAATGACATGAAATTTATGAGATCTTACACAATAATACATTCCACGCGCACTAAATAAATTCAATTCTTATCATTTTCTCTCTTTTTGTGCAGATAAAGCTGAAACTTGGCTCTTCTAAAACATCTTAAAGCAGAGTGAGAGAACATTGAAGCAACAGAACATCTAATCTTCATTCTAAATAAAATCTTTACCATCTTCTTTCTGTTGTATTCATTTTCATACAAAGAAATCTAGTTTGTTATTTTGTTCTTCTCCTGTGTAGAAAGTCACATGTATGTAAAAAGTTAAAATTGAATTAAGACATTATCAATATTAATAAAAAGTTCCTGATAAATTTCATATTCCAAAGTAGGTTCCCCATGAAAATGGGAAAAAATTGGAAGAATTATCATTTTTTATGGGAGTTAAAGGTGAAGACTAGAGACTTAGTTTCTTAAGCAGCGTAACCACATCTGGGTCCAGCTTAATTCCAAAAGAGATGTGCCAGTGCTGTGGTACCCCATGACCAGTCCATGATGCCAGTTACCACTTTACAAACCATTAATATTATAAAGTATTATGTGTTCCTCAGGCCATACCGTATATTTATAACCAAGGAATGAAGGAAAGTATTGGTTAAACTAGACATTTTGCTGCTGTGATACTGGGCATTGTAAAACTGGGTGCTGTAACACTGGGTACTGAACACTGTAACACTGGGTACTGGCCATTGTAACTGGGAATTCTAACAATGCTTGGTAATATAGGGTAAGAAGAGTGAAATTTGGAAAATGGGGGTTCCTGGGGTGTAGGGACCCATGTAGGAGGTGCCGTTACACATTGTAAGTGAGTAACTTACTAGCGCAAAGTCACTTTAAGTGCTAGGCTGGGATTGACACAAGATGATGGAGGTCCCTGCCTCGTGGAGCTTACAGTCTAAGTCAATATCATTTTATCCTTTCAACATAGTTCAATAAAATCAGAGGGTGAAAGTCAATGAGAGCTCAGTTGTACTATATGTCTACATGTATATATTACCAAACCCTTCAACCCACCAAAAATAAACACATATTAATGCACATATCTGAGATAGCACCCAAATTTTCATAATATCAAGAAACAACCCATAAATGCTAAAATAAAAAATATATTGATATACAGTGTTTTTGAGGTTGGTAAGTTTCTTTTAAAATTATTTGCTCCCTGTGTTTGCTTAGCTAAGGGTCAGTGTCCATTTAAGGAAGGGTTTCCCGTCTAAGGCTACATCTCTTCCTATCCCCTCTGTTTACATATGAGGTGTTATTCTCTAAAGTCCAAATTGTTGCATAAAGGTGTGAATTCGCCAGCTAAAGACAGTCACAATAGACTGCTACTGTCACATTCATGTCTTTGCAATGAGAATATTACCACAGTTGTGACTTTACTATGGAAATTGTTGCAGATGCAATTTGATAGTCGAATTCGGACTTATGAGAATAACCCCCTCAATCTCTAGGGTACAGGTTCTTGTAAGGAAGCACAGACTTCCCAAATTTCCAAGATGATATTAGTTCCAGTTAATGGAATTTGTTCTTTTGTTTGACTTTAATTCAAGAGCTATCTACAGTGATACAATATTTTAGAAAGTGTGTCTACATTCTCTACATTTCCCATGATACCTTGTAAGTTATTTAGTCACAAGACAGAATCACTTCTAGACAGAAGCATAGGTAATCCCTCCTTTTGTCAATGTATCACAGAAAATTGTTTGCATCTAATAATGTTTTATGTAATAATCTTTTTACTTGTACAACTACAAATTCCATGAACCTGTTGTTTTCTGCATTGATTTTCTCCATCTGAATTATTTTGGCAATAGGTTTCTGCATTCTATCTTTTTATTGTGATTTGACTCATGGAGCTGTGCTGTTGGTGCACAGTTGCAAATCCTTAAATAGATGCAGTGCAATCCATGGCACTATTTAAAACCCTAGGAAGCAATCCCTGGAACTGTTTAAATCCCGGGCTTCAAGCTAACCACTTCCTTTGTTTGGCTTTTATCTCCCATGTGGGTTTTTACTAAGAAATGTGTGGATATTTTGAGAACTTGAAAAAAAGATTTAAAATAGCACTGATAATGTTGATAGAGAGGATTTATTTCTTAATATGTTGTTTTTTAAGTGGCTAGGGCACTGGGAGAAAGAAAAATCTTGTGGGTTATTTTAATTTCCTTTATATAAAAATGATTTTGTTTGTCCCAGGAGATAAAGGGTGGTTAGCCCAGCTCCCTTTGCTTCATGCTGGTTTAATTCCCCCACAATAGTTGTTTGGTTTCAGTTAAACTTATTTCTCAGTTGATTATATTTGTGGAAAAGTATTTATTTTTGGGTGTGGTTTAATTTTATTTCGATTCACTAAAACAAACAAAAGTAGCCCTAAAACAATAAGTGTATAAAACAATTATGTAAAGGATAATAAACAAAATAAACATCAAAATGAAAAAGTGTCCAAATGATAGTGCTGCCTTCCAAAATGAGCGTCCACCTCCAATGTCCAAAGAAAGAATTGGATTGGATTTGGGAATATTCCATGTGCCTTATCACAAGATAACAAAAATTGTATGACTCAACGTGTTTCACCATCTCTCATAGGTGTGTAGCTTCATGACTCCTGATGAAGCTGCATGCCTATGAGATGTGCCAAAACGCGTTGAGTACATTTCTATCTGATGAGCTCATTTATTTTTCATTGTTTGTGAGTATCCATTACTTATTTTATATTTATAATTAAAAAACGTTTTTACACTATAGAATCTCTCCTGCTGAAGCCATGATTAAGTGCCATGCGCAAAACGCGTAGGCACCCTTGTTGTCTTTAAAAAAGCCTGCTTTAAGTTTACCCATGTGGCGACATAAAGGATATTTTACTGATCGGTTGGAGCGCCGAAATTATCTATTCAGAATTGCTGACAGTCTGTCCTTTCCTTACTGAGCACCCGGCTAATACACAGCCCAAAGGGATTGAAGCGGTTGGTAGCAAAATTTGTTTTGCTTTGTTTCGTTTTGGATATTGATCTCAGTAAGACAATGTTGGAACATCAATCCCTCCTGACCCAGTGCGGAAAAATGACAGTGTTCCCATCTGTGTTACTCCTCAAGGTTAAAGGCATATGGTTGACCTCCCATTCAGCTTGTAACATGTGTGTTAGGTGTGGTAGTATACAGAGTAACAAAATCCTAAAATGAGTCACTACTCTACAAACCATGTAATGCACTGAAAACTCTGTGCCACAGTGGGAGTTGGTGCTGGTTAACACTGAAGCGCAGAGTCTAAGGATGCCCTTTTCTTCACCCTGAACCTCCGCAAAGGGGTATGGCCTTTACAGCAGGGGATATCGCAGTAAATCCCTCAGATTAACCCTCCCACTGGTGGCAGCTGACTCACATGTATCACTGATAGAGTGATCAAAATAGCTTTGCCAGTTTATTTCTTTTCTATTCTATCTTTGAGTTCTAACTTGTTTCCTGACATTGACTTTTTCCTGCTATTTTTTGTACCTCATGACCAAAGGTGACTGCTTACCTAGACACAAATCCCATTTTCCCCAGAGGTTTGGTAACAATCATGACAGCAGGTACAAAGATATTAATTATAGTTAGATCTATGATTGTTCTTGTTGAAGGTGATAGTTGCACTAGGCTATGGCCAGCGAAGTGGCTTCTTTCCTCAAGAAGTAGTTAATTAGGCATGAGAATCCAGAGGGTAGACATGGACATCAGGTAGGCACGCATTAGGTGTATCTGAAGATTTATCCTGTAGATGGCTGTGATCAATAAACTGTACTACTCTAAAGAGGATCATTCATTAAAGTGCAAATTCACCTAGCATAGTGACTGCGTCTATTTGCGTCACTACGATCAGGAAGATGCGAGAATTCCATCTTCAAGAAGAGAATTCAAAATTCAAGAATTCTCCTTCTTCTTATTCATGAAGCAGCGGACAGTATCAGACGCAGTCACATGCATAGTGTGGCGTAGTCAGTTGCACAATAGTATGATAAGAAGTCATACAGAGTGAGGAGAATTCCTCCAGTGAAGGGCAGTGACGTTAGTCTTATCATATCCCACTAACTGTAAATAAGTGAAAAATACTTATTTTTCATTTATATACACTTATTACATGAACTAGGCACTGTCACCTTGTGCCTAGTTCATGTTTAGTAGTAGACTTTTAGTTTAGTTGCAGTCTCCATTGTTACCAGTGTTGCATAAGTCGCCTTATGCAACACTGGAGCCCTGACATCAACCCCTTAATTCGCCACTCTAATCTGGCAAAGGCAAAGAGGTGAACTCAGAGCAGTACGCCCTGCAGAATCCGCTCCTTCGACAGACTCCGTCGAAAGCTGAATACCTGTGCACGCGCAAGCAAATTGATGCAAAGAGCATTGTAAGTCTGCCGCTGGCGAAATTGGTCATGAATTCATCACATTGCGGAGTTTGTTGAATAAGCAGGGTTGGAGAAATCATGAAAGAATGCGAATACGAGCATTTACGCGATTGTTTGCACTTTAATGAATGACTCCCCCCCCACAAATGTGTTTGTGGCTCTATATTATTTTAATAAAAGATACATGAATCCTTGCTAACCAAATTTAATGAGTACTACTTCTGTGGACAACAAGTACACAAATAAACTGTTGCCTAGATTTTTACTGCCATAACACAATAGAAAAACTGATGGGAGCAAAAGGTCCCTAGTTCAATTCCAAGCATAAACAAACCAGCAGGTTTGCATTCACTACTATTGAGCAGTAAGAATAAGGAAAGCAAATTCAGTAAGATGCTGTGGTTTACTAATCTATGAAAATCTTTTTATATTATGCACTAGAAAACTGATCTGTTTGGGAGAACATGGGAATTATTTTATTTAACACTGTTTATTGCAAAAACAAGGGACAGTAAGACACAATGATTTAGGGGGTAATTCAGCATAGTGCGAAGTTACCTCCGGACCCTACGCATCACTTTTCAGAGGCTGTTATGCGCTCGCTAATGTCATGCATGCGCACATCAGCGAATGCTTTAAAGGTATTCCAGTCTCAGCGAGACCACTTGAGTCGCATCGGGAGACTGGAATCCCTTTAAAGTGTTCGCTGATGTGCGCGTGTAGGACATCAGCGAGCGCATAACAGCCTCTGCGAAGGATCCGGAGGTAACTTCGCACTATGCTGAATTACGCCCTTAGCAGAGGAAATAAGGACTGTAACAAAATGGGTAACTTTAACTTTTATTCTGTATAATGAAGGTCTAATACAACCAATTAAAAAATATTAAAGTTTATTGTACTTCTGTGATGAAATGAGTTTAGATCACAGCCTGAGGAGCCCCATCCACTATGTCTTGTGACCCAGGAAAAGAGTCAGCAGTCTTTGGACAGAGCAGATTTATAGCACTTCTGTTCCAGGGGAGGTTGGCTAATTGCCATAATTCACAAGGTTTTATTATTTTTAGATAACATAAGGCTTTTAGAAATTAGTCTGTGAATAAGTATACATATAAATGTGGCTCTCCTATGAATAGCCAACTGAATATAATAGAATATGGGGAAGGGGCTCTAAAAATTACTGTGGTAGTCAGAATGACCAAGCTGAACAAAATAGAAAGGTTTAAAGGGGGAAGGTTGCCACTCAGAACTACTGGACATGGTAGAGAAATAGAAATATCACACTGGGGAGGTATATCCTGCTGGACTTATAACCAGAAATAAATAAGTATAATAATGGTTTAACTATTACAAATGTATAGAGACGGTTATTCACTAAAGTCCGAATTGTTGCGTATAGGTGTGAATTCACCAGATAAAGACAGTCGCAATAGGCTGCTACTGTCACAGTCATGTCTTTATAATGAGAATATTGTCACAGTCGCGACTTTATTATGGGAAAATTGTCACAATGATAGCTTTAAAAAATTGTCGAGACTTTACAATGGAGATATTGTCACGGATTTGCTGTGGGAATCCACTGTTTACGAATTCGACAGTTGAATTCGCACCTTAGTGAATAACCCCCTTATACTCAAATGAGACATAAAAATGAGCTATTGTTACAGGTACTGATATTATTTACAAATTGAAATATTCTGGTAATCTGAATTGAAATTAATTTTAATACACCCTCAAAAGTGAGGTATTTTAGCATTCCTGCTAGGGAACTTTCCAGATGCATTTGAGAATGGTTGTTCCTTTTGTTTGAAAGACCAAACATCAGTTGCCATGCTACAGCAAGTTTTCGTTGACCTTTTTCTTACATATATTTATTAAAGTTTTCTGTTACACTTTACCTTGCATTTTCTAAGACTTCAGTCTATTATTCATTCACTGTAGGTTTCCTGAAAAATTACACAGTGGTCGATTTAATACAGAACAATAAATTCAGATGTAAAATTATCCAAGCTCCTTTCCCGTCATCTGATCATAATAGCTTTGTGCTCCTCCACATGAAACCCTATAATTTTCCTTTGCATTCCCTCATTTGGGTTCACTGTTTCTCTCTACAGTGCAGCAGGGGATGTTTTATCAGTTTTGTTTGGTTAAAAAGTAAATTACCCATCTTGGATGCATGTCGTTGTCGGTAAAACGATAGACATAATGTGTGCGGGCCCAGTGTTCCTCATAATAACTGCATGGCTGCTTTACAATGGAAAATACTTGGAGAGCATATATTAGTGTCAGCCTGTGACATTAGATAGGATTTTTTGCTCACTAAATACTGTTGATTTTGCTTTCATATCTCATATAATTTTATGCCTGCTGACATCCCATCCTTGATGCCAAAGCTTTGTCCTGTTGTCGTCTGTAATGGATCATGCTGCTATAAGGAGACAGAGGAAATCAAACTGTTTGCTAATCCCTTCAATACACAATGCAGTTCTCATTTCAAATCAGATTTTATCTTCATTTTATGGGACATATTCTGTTAGAAGAGAAAATGAATTCGGCACTTTGAACAACAAATTCCTCTTGCTAGAAAATGTAAATGAGAGGAAACCCCACCCCTTTTTAAAC
Organism: Pipa parva; assembly: GCA_019650415.1. Classification (NCBI taxonomy): domain Eukaryota; kingdom Metazoa; phylum Chordata; class Amphibia; order Anura; family Pipidae; genus Pipa; species Pipa parva. The sequence goes on from WMED01002936.1 coordinate 12,516, forward strand.
AAATGTATTATTCAGTTGTAGGTGGTCATATATAACCAATGAGAAGCAGTACCAGTATAAAGATCTCGACAGCCAGTATTTTATAAATCATACTTCCTTTTTGCTTTAGCAGGTTTTTATTTCTTTAAAGGGGAACTAAATCTCATTTTATTAAGGAGTGATTCTTAAGGGGGTAAATAATTACCTATAAAAGTTTTACCCACCAGTGATGACTCCTGCTCTCACTTGCAAGCCGATATCTTCTACTCTGCAAATCTCTGCAATCTTCTTCACTTCCTGTTCAAACTCACTGAGGTGAGCATGTGCAGAAGCAAAAATCTAGTGTAAAACTGCTTCTGCACATGATCACCTTTACTGAGTTTTGTATTAAAATATAATGGATTGTAGTCACTGGTGTATTTTGTATGTGCGTTTTTATTGCAACATGCATTAAATTTTTTGGGCTAAAGCAGACCTTTGTCAAATGTGCCATGTCAACCAAAATTAGAATACAAAAAAACTCCATAAGATGTTGTTCCTAGTTTCTAATCTGAAATTAAATCTCTGACAGATAGCCTAACAGATAAATAGCCTACCTTCAGCCCTCAATCTATTGTGAACTGCATTTCCCATTTATTTTCCCATCAAATACCTAAGTTAGATGCAATTACTTTGGAAGTCAATCCTTGTATAATCCAGTGATCTTCAACTTCTTTAGAAATCATTCAGTTATCATCATTCATCATCAAGCTTCTAAAGTCATCAGTTTACAGATTTTATTATTAAAAATTATTATGAATGTTTTGAAGATTAAGAGGCAACTACTAGAGTCATCTCTAGTAGACTCTGGAGTCATCTCATTTAAAATATATGGGCCTATACACATATTTTCACATGGTTTCTGATTACATGAACAAAATGACTAAAGGATTTAGATGATTTAGGAAAAATTCCAGGAAGAATCATCCTATTTGTCATGGGTTGTCTTGTATTGTGTGAATTTGTGACGATTCTCCATTTCTTCAACGCCTGCATTTCAGTAAAATTGCTATTTTTCTGTGATGTGGTGAATTCACTCACAGTTCACAACATTACACTGAGCATGTATTTACACTCCACCTCAAGTCTGTTTGCTGAGATGTGGCAAAGCTTCAAGTATTTATCATGTGTCGAAGTGGGAATTTGCCCAAGTCATATAATCATAAATAAGCCAGTTTGACCTTGGCAGATAAAAAGTGGCAAATTGAGGTGTTATGGTTGGGCTTCTGTTACTATTATGGCAATTCAAAACTCTTAGAAAATATGGCAACCAAATGCCAACGTGATTTAGGAATTGTCTGACAATATATTTTAAAAAAACAACTCTAATTTAAGTAACTATTCTAAAGCGACAATATTTGCAATGAAAATGTTACAAAATGGTCACATTGTCCTTTCTTTAATAATCTATGTCTATTTCGAATAAGTTCAAGAGATAGTTTTAGCAATATTGTCTCCATTAAAATGGTCAATTAACACTATGCAACGATATGCATATTTTGGTTAAATTTGTTATAATAAACCACTGCTGCTATTCGCTTGACTATTCCCCACATTTCCAGTAAAATAGGCTACTTTGCTATTTCAAGGCACTTGTTTTGGTCACTTTTATTGCTAAACTGCAGAGTTTTGCAAATAAAATGTGCGTTTTACTGAAAAAAAAAACCAAGAAAAATCATTTGCCACAAAAACATGAAAATTTTTACGTTTGTTTGTATTTTTTCTCCTACCAAACACTAAATGTTCATATTAGTCCACATTTCAGACTGAAAAAACATGTGTGTAGTGTAAGGCACCCCAACAACACTACAGTTACTTTACCCTGGTGCAGCTGTTCCATTAGCAACTGAAATTTATTTCTGGGTACTGTGCCTTTAATACAGTTGACATGCAAAGTGCTCCTGGCACCTATATGACTGTATATGAGTACCACTACTACCCAATTAATAAGCAGTGGGAACCACTAAAGTATAAGTATGCTAAAGAGTTTCAAAGAGGATTATAGGAATAGACATATTATAGTATTAAAAGTGTTTCACTTAAAGTAAATTAAATGTGCACCCAGAGAACTCATTTTTATTTTCTTACCTATCTTTATGGGAGTTAAAAAAGACTAATCTACCTCGTTCCTAGACTAGCTAACCATAGCAGTCAGGCAGTTATATGATCATCAATATTACTAGATATCACTCTGTACTTTTACTCATGTAGTGGTGATGGGTTGTCTAGCAACGTCTTGTCATAACACATTCTTTAACACTCAAGGCGCTAATTAAAAATAAAGAAAAAAATCCTATGACAATATTTCCCAGATCTATGGACTTGCATTAGTGTGAATTATGGGAGGTTACTGGTGCTAGAATAAGGAAACAGTCATTCAGTTGGATCGCACTCCAACAACTGCCAGACAGTTTGTACAGATGCAAGGAATTATCATTGCAGGTTAAAAAACAGAACTCAATGAACTGTAATAATGAAAACCATTTAATCCAATAATACAGTATTGCTTAATAAAATAAACTGCAGAATGAATGTGGACTGCTGTAACCTCTCAGCAGTGAAGCTGTTTACTTTCCAGAAACACCTTTTATCTACCTCTGTCATGAAACTAAGGTTTTATGGGGGCTGAAATCTACTTGACATCAGCCAGTTTGGGCATTTTGAAGGACAAACCACAAACAAACACAGATTTAGACAGTGGTAAATATCTACCATAAGAACTTCATATTCAGTAGTCATCAATGTGTCATTCAGAAACCTGTAAGCAAAGAGAAATAAAAGAGAATGCTGCTCTTCTTGCTTACATCGTCACAAAGGAAAGGGTTCACAAGGTTGTTTGACACTTTTTCAGGGTTGCATGTGCTGTGAAGGATGATTACTTTAAATAGTCCTAAGTGTGGAGAACATGCTTCTTGTGTATTCACATTTTAATTGGTCTGATGTATTTGATTAAGCACTGTTCTGATTCTCTCCTGTGTTTGTAAGTGGAATGCACTTTATTTTAGATTTTTGCAGAGAAACATTAAGTTGAACTTACCAATTGCTAGAACTGCAGCTCTCACCCGCCACAAGTCCAGGTCAGCCTCCTATGATTTAATCACATTAATCATTTTCTTTGTACTGAAGCTCAACGAGCAAACCATTTCAACCCACAGCTGTGTTCCCGCTTAGACCAACAGCACAGTAAGCATTATGCCACCGGAAAAACCATTTTCAATGGGACATAAACAATTTTTCCATCAAAGGCATAGAGGATATTTATAAACTTTGCAAAACTTTTGACTAGTTAATGCTGGACAAAGTGTTTTTTTATTGATTTCCTCGTTTTCTCCTTTTTAAAAAAGCTCTTCAAACCAAATTTTATTGCTCAAAGGTGTTCACTTGCCTCAGGCTGCCATAAACTATTCTTCTCTAGCAAATTAGTCTTATGCCACAGTCAAAGGCTCCCATTAAATCAGATTATCATCTGAAATAGCAAGTGGGCCTAACTGGCAAGTTATGTCACTTCCAACTGATATTTATCGATAACAATTTTTCTACATCGAAAGGTTTAAATCGGCTCTGTGTAAATCAGCAGAATTGAAAATTACTAAGAAACGGAAATTGATAGTGAAACAAGGTAAAATTAATCTAAAATGTTGAAATTCCCTTTTCAATTCTTTATACATAGTATGTTATTATTACCCTTACAGCCAAACCCGAGATGGCAGAGGAAAGACGATGATTTATAGTCTGTCCCTTGCTTGTGAAATTAGTTCTAGAAAATAAAATGTTCTGAATTCAGGCCTTAATTAATCTGGTGTCTATGGGACATACACATTTAAAATAAGGAAATCACAAAAAAATGTTCAAAATATTAAAGCCATTGATAGCTAGTGATAGTTGGGAAGATCATCTCTACCAATGGCTCCTAAAGCAAATCTAAAAGATAAAAATGTTATGTAAAGTAAAAGAAGTTACAATATATTTAATTATGAAAAAATGAAATGTTACTTGGACTTCTGCTTGGGAATTACAGGTGGAGAAACAAGGTAATGTGATCTACAAGAGAAAGGAAATTTAAAGGAAGAGATCTCAGAGTGGCATATTTATCAAGCAGCAATAAAAGTATGATAATGTAATCCAATGTTGGACTGGATGCCCAGTAGAACCCAGTAGAACCCAGGCCAACCCAACAGGGAAGACCTTTTCCTCCTTCACCAGCCTTGTTTGTGACGTCATATGTTATAAGACCTTGCCCAAGCCAGACAGATGATGCAATCCCCATTTTGCTATGCTACTTACCCATTTTGGTTGTTGCTTTGTGATTTCATTAACGTTAGCAATTTTGCTGCAGGGCCATAAGGCAAAAGACATTAATGATAAAGTAAATGTAATTCTGTGAGAAAATAATAAATTTGTGATATTTAAATCCTAATATATATCTTTGTTACAATTGTCCTTCTTTGCCTATCTAAGCTATTGGTACACACATCCTGTATGACAAGCAAAGCTACCACCATAACTCTAAAGTAATATTTTAAATGTAGTTAAAAAAAAAAAAATATATATATATATATATATATATATATAAAATTGTAGTTTTTTTTCATGACCTTAACCTGATCAAAGTCTTTAATGACATTAACGCTGGCTTCATTCTTCAGACTGTACAGTAACATATTTACAGTCAGATATCTCTAGACACAAAGCACGCTTTATCTGTTCTCCTTTACAAGTCTATTGATCATATGATTTTAATGTATTCAGATTGTTCCCTACATGAAATAAAATTGATTAATTACTATTTGTAGCCCCTTCTGTACCAAACAATAGCATTGAATAACAGCGTTTGAAGGACATCAAATAAAGTGTGGATCAGCCCTGGTTTAGTGCCCTATATGAGAGGATTAAAAGAGTAATAAAACCCAGTATGTACATACCTCAGTTATATGAACATGGCTTTTGAAAAGGATTTTATTTTCTGATGAACTATTATATTGAACAACTGACTGACGGAGTGATTTGCAATGATTTGAAGAGAGCAAATAATGGTAAAAGGGAACTAATCATCACATTTTATATTATTTTAAAACAAATATATTAATACAACTGGCAGCTTCATTTTTAAATAATTTTTATTAACATAGATAGACCAAAAAACTATATAAAAGCTCAAAACAATTATCACCCCAGGTAGGGGTGTTGTGCCAATGCTAATGAATGCATATGTTGAGACTGATGAGATCATGATTAGTACCATGTACTGAGTCTGATTTACTTCTTTATGGCCTGCAGTCCAACAACTGATCTGATTGGTTGGATTGAAGTATTTCACATTATGGGTCATATTTATGAAATTTGGAAAACCATATGTTTTTCAATATTTTCACCCTTTTTTTTTTTTGCTACATTTTCCTCTTCCCCCCATTTACGAAAATAAAAAAAGTATCGATATCAGTAAATATTGATGCAATAATACTGCTACAATTAACATTAATGTCAATGGAGCCCTTTAATGTCCATATCGCCGATTATTATGCCAGGGACTTTTACAGACGCATCTCCATAGGGAATAATGGATTTTCAACAACCTCAACCTGGCTAAATGTTGTATCAGTAAAAAAAACGTTGGAAAGGGCTTAGTAAATTGTGATAACAACAAAAAATGGTTAAAAAAAACCCAGTAAATACAGTTTTCCAACATTAGTAAATATGCCCCTTATACATATCACTAAAATGATTAACAGAATCAAATCAGATCTTACTACATTTCAAGGGTTAAAAATATTTGGAGCATAATACCTTTGTCCAACCTGCAAGTAGTAAAGGCAATGCCTAGATATACAGTATCCTCTAAAAGTTATATTTATAGTAAACCAGTTTTAATGCAACCAGTATACTTCAATTATACGTTAAACCATTTTTTTCTTTTAAAATTCAAAGCCAATAAATTCAATTCCAGTGGCAAGTAATCACATGACCCTAGTTTCAGTTATGACTAATGCTTCCAGGATCAGGCACACACAGAAGTATTAAAGCATAGGGTATTCGTGCCTCCTAATTGAACAGATGTTTTGAGGAAATGACTCACACACTTCCTTTAAGTAATACAATCAGCTGTGCTGTAAAAACGACATCACTTGTTATAAATAAAATATAAAGGTTGCATATGTATGTCATTGGTCCCACGTTTAGTAATACTGTGCAGTCAAGGATTTATACATATATGGTAAATATCTATATTTTTCTTTGAACAAGTTATAAATGGGGACTTTTATAAACACTGGTTTTTGGGGTTATTATGTACTAATTCACTAACGGTGAATTGTGAGTGCTGGAAGCAGGGTGGTGCTAGGTTCCAGTGAGACCTAAGAAACATACCCACAGCCAGAGCTACACAGTAGTCCTCATGCAACCAGCCTCACCAGTACTTGTGGTACCTTTTGGCTACGTCCCTGCATTTAGCACACTGTCCAAACAAATACCATAAGTACAAAAAAAATAAAATATCAGAGGACCAGAGAAACATAGGGCATTGAGCATGGGACCTGGGAAATATGACCCAGGCTTTTATTTTCTTAATAAATTATCTTGAGTTATATTTAACTAACGGTGTTAGCATAATGCAGAAAGAATGCTAACAAAAAGTATATATTTAGGAACTACCATATCATGTGCATTCAGAGGTGACCTTGATAATCTAGCAGGAAGAATCTACCCAGCAACATTAGCTTTATTATTATTTCTTAATTAATACTTTCCATTTAAAAGCTTCATTTTTTTTTGACCAAGGAAATGCTTTATGTCTCATTGCTACTCGGATGTACATATGCATTTCTTTTAATGCAAGATTCCCTTAAAGCAAATTTGAGCAGTCATTCACAGTACACATACAAGTTTTTTCACTGACTTAGTCAGAGCAGATAGTTATGGAGTTCTTTCCAATAACCAAAAATCATCTTTATTTCTTCAATCTGAAAATAATTAAAAAAGATTATGATCTTCAATCTGGTTCTCTAGGATTAATACCGCTTTTCATGCCATAGCAGTAAAACTGCATGTTCTAGGGGTTGGTATACTTGCTGGGCTCCAGTCATTAATTAGTTCAATGCAATAGTCATCACCAGCAAAATAGTGGAATACATATATCCACTGTTTAGAATATTCTTTTCCAGAGAGAGAGGTAGTGGGACTGCTTGAGAAGGGAAGTTAACCCCCATCACCTGAAACATTGTGATCTTGTGCACTCCACAATAAATGCGGATGTTCCCCTAATGGAAATACAGTCGAGCAGCGTGGTTTTTTTCCTCCTGCTGGAGAATGTTCATACTCTGGAAACAAGAGAACTTGTTGCATTACAAAACAGTGAGCAGGGCTTCTTATGTGCTACAAATTCAGATGAAGAGAATCTTGGAAAGATCAGCCTATTGTAAGCCAGCATTCTGTTTAACACAGTCATTCATCTTCTTCTACATATGTGGATGGAAACCAGCCAACCTGCACCAAGAAAACAACTAATCCATATGAGATATTCATAATGCAAATTATGTTAGAATGTTTGAATTTTTACACCCAAAAATATAATATTGAACATATAAATATATAATTTAATAATTTCAGGTTTTTATTTCCTCCTTCCAGCACCTTCCTATACTGTATGTCTATATTTATAACTTATTAGTTTAGATGGTGTTATTTCTAATCTTACAGAGGCAAGTATAGCTGCCACCAATGATGGATGTGGTCAGCAGTGGGCCTCCACTTACATTAGGTGCCATTCTCTACTCTGTGGGTCTCCCAACAGCCTTGTGTCAAGGGGCCTCTATGCAGACATGCAAGTAGTATGTACATAACTGTCTCCCACACAGATATATGCATCCAGATGGGCTGTGTTCATTTTCAGTTGACATCAACTTGTAGTTCAGGTTTAGTTAAATTCTTAATTAGAGTTCATATTTGTCACAATGAAGCAATATTTGAATTTTGAATAATGCACTACTTTTCAGCTTGATAAATATTGATTTTAATGCTATTGTAACTGGTGTTTTTATAAACTTTGTTATGATTCTATATTCTTATGCCATTAAATATGGTCTTTTCCCTGCATTCTGTCTAATTTCCCCAGTAGATGTTTGATCTTCCCTACCAACCTACTTTCCATCAATATGTGCCCGAATGACTTTTCACTCCATCCTTTTATCCAGCCTTCACCATCAAATATAACTTCTACTCTCTATGGACTTACCTTTCCATTAGATTCTCCTCTCCACCAGCCGTTCGTTCCCGTCTTTGTGTATATCTTCACAACATCTCCTTTATACAGAGATAGCTCCCTCATATCTCGGGCACAGAAATCATAGCGGGCAATGGCAATACCCAGTACCTTGGGACTGAAAACTGAGGAAACATACAACTTTAATGATTAAAACTATTAACTTCAGCTGTAATATAAGTGTTAAATGAGAGAATAACGTATAATATATTGCATATTCACTGGCAGGCAGGACATGCCAGAGGCTGATAAAGCAAGTAAAATGTTATACCTGATTAAGTCTTGGAGACATGAGATGCTTATGTTAGTAGAAAAAAAATTGCAGATAGTTTGATACAAAAACTGGATACGATAGAGGTGGAATTTTCAAGCAGGCCCACATTTATTCCACTTTAATTACAGTCAAATTCTTAGCAGATATATTTATACACTGATTAATTATCTTGTGGAAATCACAACTAAAAAAACTCTATTCTTAAATTAGCACAAGGTGGAAGAATTGTGGACCTGTTTCTGTTCTGTTACATAATGTTCAACACAGATGTCCTATATCAGACACCTAAACATGTGATGTCTTTCAGATGGTTAAATCTACATTCCTATCAATACCAGTCGGTCAATAAGAATGACTTTTGTAGTTCTGGACAGCAGTAGAAAGTAGATGCAAGTGAATTCAGCTTTTATCATAGTTCTACAGCCCGCCTGTCATTAGTTACCTCAGCAGAGAAAATGACAACAAACTAAGTAGATATTTCAGTCTTTAAAACCCGGACCAAGTACGGACCAGCTGAATGTAGGTAATTCCGCTTGTGATGTTGAATTCAAGGCTTCTCCCTGGTCTACAGTTTTTGATGTAGGGTTACTACTGGCTTATATTTGTGTGAAGGGGTATGTCCAGTTGGAAGGCATGGCCTAGGGCACCAGGTACTATAGGTTCCTGATGTAAATCTGGCACTGTGCCTCACTATGTAAGCAGTATATCAAGCAGGAGGAATGAGATTATAGATTTCTGGCAAATGATCACAGCTACAACTTGGGCTACGCATGCTGGTGTTTCATTCTGCCTTTAATGTTTCATCAGTGCAGTATACCTGGTGTGCAGTGTCACACTAATGGAGCCAAACTACAGGTACACTCAAATACTACTGCCAGAAATGATGATATAACTATAGGGTTACTCAATCTGACTTCTATGAAAGTAACCCATACTTTAAAAGTGTAGAGATTATTCTGTATTATTAGCATTATATTGAGCCCTGTCTTATTAGATTTTTCTTGTTTGACTTTGGTACACACCTATAAATTGCACATAAAGTGCTTGAGTCTTTTAATATAGCTACATTTTAACATTCTGATATATATATATATATATATAAACTACAGGAGTTGTCCCTTCAGCATAGTGTCACCACTGTGAATGCTGCGACCCCTGTAGGTATGCCACTGCAACTAATGTCACGTATAATGGTCACATATAATGTCCTAAGGCCACTTCCCTTAGGGTAAAATAAAGTCCAGGTAGATTGAATATCAAGACCCCATGTTGTGGAGTATGGCTGGTAAATGTCTAAAGTTGATTAACTGTGTACAAGACAGAGAAAAATGGGAGAGAACAAGGAAAACAAATAACATACAATCCTCTTAGATTTTATTACCCTAACACGTGCCCTTTATACGTCATTTATTTTCTCATGTCATAAGAAGCTTTAAAATATGAAATAATTCTTCCTGAAACCCCTGATTAATAATCTAATAACTTGTTGCTGTTTATTATTATTTCAATATTAATTTACAGTAATGGGTATGCTATCCCATTGATATTGCATACACTATTTTACCTATTAAATTATTAACAATATGCAAAATTGCACAAGGGACTTTTTTTTTCTTAGATTCATTGTACAAAAAAGCTGTTAATACATTCCCCTCAGAGCATTGTCACATGATGCCACAATAATCAATTCTGTTGTGGTTTTCTGAAAAGTTGCAATGTGTTTCATCACAGTTGCATCTGAATTACAAGTTTTAAAAGTTAAAGTTTTTGAATGCGTCTTTACAACAGAATCAAAATACATCATGTGACACTGCCCAGAGTGATGTACACAAATATTAACTTTCCAGACTATCCATAAAATGGGTTGGCCCAAATTCCAACTGTATAACCGTTTATCACCGCTTCTTCCACCCTGCTGTAGTTGTAGGCTGAACAGCAGTTGCTCTGTACATCCCAGTAATCCAGGAGTTTTATGTTAGCAGGTTGATGGATTGATGGATTTGTTACTTGTCGGAGGATTACTTAGTATATAACTACAAACCCCAAAATCAGAAAAGTTGGCATGTTGTGTAAATCGTAAATAAAAAC
>WMED01002937.1:0-12943 GCA_019650415.1 Pipa parva
GTTTTTATTTACGATTTACACAACGTGCCAACTTTTCTGATTTTGGGGTTTGTAGACCAGTATAGGCAAAACAATGTGAATGATGTCTGTCTTATCTTAACACTGTTCTTCATTTCTACTCCATGTGGCATTGTGATCCTCTTCACATCTTGCTTCCTCTTGAAATGTGGCAAGCAGAGCAAGTGCAGAATTCTGTTGTAATACTGCTTCTGCGTTGAATTTCAAGAGGAAAGTAAAGAGAATTACACCCTGCTTAGAGAAGAAAAGAACTGTGCTAAGACGAGCAGGGGGAAGTGCATGATGAAAGAAACACACTAATAAGTATGTCCTCCCCTTTAGTATTGCCACTAGTAGAATGAGTGCTTAGTTGTCCTTTTAAAAAATGATCAGATTATTCATTACAGTGATTTAAGAACATTTATCTTTTTATCTGAATGATTTGAAATCCACCATACATAATTTTATGAATCTCTTCTGTACAGGAGAAGGAAATAAATGTTGGCTGGATATGGGAACTTTAGGGATCAAATCCTCCTTTGTACAATTTTTATATACCACTGGATAATTCAGAGATTAAAGTTAATATTTTCTGAATGTTTAGAATATACACACAAAAATACCCTTTTGTAAAGGAATAATAAATATCCATATATGATTGTTTTTGCATTGATCACTGGGTTCATAGCAATGAATGAGTAATACTTATTTTTTCCTACCGGCATCGATTATAACGTAATGTAATGCCTTATCCATTTAGCAGTTGATTAAAGCAACCATTTTTCTTCGGTTTAATCGAATTCCACCCAAACAGAAAGATTTTATTTTATTGATTTGTAAGCTATTGAAGTGATTGTTTTGCGAAAAAGTATGCAAAAGGGATGCCATAGCTCAGGGCTACGATAAAGACTATGGCATGCTGGATGTTTTGTAGCTGAGCTATTTCTAACCAGACTCACTATTGCCTATGGAGCAAAATTAATAGTATGTGGGGCTTATACCATGGGAAACCATAAGTACTAAAGTAAGCATGCATGATCAATAAGTGCATGCATCCTTTATTTTAAAGGGTATGTAAACCCTGTCTATAAAGAGAGCCCCATTTACTTATTGTCAAGCAATATAGCCGTTAAACTCCTTACTCACTTCTAAATTCACAGAGCTCAATATTCCATGTAACTGTTTTGTCTATGTGAATGAGATCCTTGCTGTGTGTAGCCACACCCCCTCCTTTCCCTGACTTCCTCTCTCCACAGCCAACCACAGAGGCGGTTGAACAGCTTTCATCTGCACATGCTCAGGGTTAGAAACAAGCTTTTTAGATGATATGGGAAAGGGATTCCACACAAGAAAGAGCTTTCAGAATAGTGAGTGATGGCACTTGGGGGTGGGGTTTATCGGCACTCTATAGGAAGAGCCTGTACACAGAACAACTGTGGGAGCAGGGCTGTTTAAACAAGATGCAAGTGCTACTGATCCCAAAATAGTTTACATTTTAATGTTTAGGTTGGTTTTCTATATGTATACATATCAAATATAAATAATGTTTTTGTTTGTTTTTTCAAACTTTTCATACACTTTAAACTTAAATGAGAAATGCTGTAATGGAATTTCTTTATGCAACAGGCTGAAGTATTTGCACAGTTGGTTTAATTAGAAACAAGAGTTTGCTTGCTAAATTATGTAAACTTTTTTCCCCCCCCTTTTCCTACAGACGGTTAACTTTGATTTAACAAAGAACTACCTAGATCTGATTATAACCTACACAACACTAATGATAATGCTTTCACGAATTGAGGAGAGGAAAGCTATTATAGGACTGTACAATTACTCTCATGATATGACCCATGGAGCAAGGTAATCATTTTCCTTTGTTTTACTGCACCAACTGTTAACTGAATGCTATTGCACTGTATGTAGAACTACTTGTTAACCTTTAACAGTCCAACATTCCCAATTTGGGAACATTTAATAAATAATGTAATAATATTATAAATTATTTATTGCATGTTCCCAAATTGGGAACGTTGGACTGTTAAAAGTTAAAGGCGCAGTGTCAGCCTCAAAAAGCTGTACAAACTAATGTTTACCCTCCAAGCAATTTCACAAAGCCAAGAGCATCATAAAGCTTCCATTATTGTTTATTCATATAGCTCAAAATATGTTTGAAGTCCTGTTTCTCTTATACACTGTATAGTACTTTGATTTTTATTTGTAGTTTCACCCTTTTTGCTTCATTGATTTGCACCCAAAAAAAAAAAAAAGACAGAATGAATAAATTATCCAAAAACATTACTTTATATACTATTTTATTTTCTCTGCTACTGCTTCCAGATTTATTGCAATGCTGTCATTATCTGCTACTGGATAACTCTTTAGTAATGATAGACTTTTAATAATAATTAGAAAATGTTATGTTACATTTGTTACAGCCTACTTTGCGGAATAAAGGCAAGCTCTTCTGCCATGCTATGCTTGTTGAGTGGAAAAAGAAGCAATCTTTTTCTGTTTTAAATAACTAGTTGTGCCAATTGTAGGTATTCTCCTGAGCTTGCTCAGGATATTAATCCTTGATGGGGAATTTAGAATGTACAATTATTTCCTTTTAAAGCCTATTTTTCATTTCCACACATTTCCATGTTTTTCTCTACTGACCCCCACAATTAGGATTTTTTTAAAGCATATTTTAATAAAGGGTTTGAGTTTTGAAGATGTAGGGAACTGAGACTGAAAGTAATCATGGTGTATTGTCTACTTCTGGGGGTAGACTACTGGAAAAGCAACCCAAATGAGAAACTCCCACAAGGAAGGAAATATTCCCATGTCCATCTGTCTCACTGAGGAGTGAGTGTAAGGGACTTATGTATTTTTTTTTTTGTCTTAAAAATAAAGTTAATAAACATGTTTGTGTTATTGGCAACTGTTGTCTGTCATGGATTTTGCTAAACAATTTTTTTTTATTAATAAGTGCTAGCATCTAGGTAAATAGGGCTTTGCTTGCTAAATAATCATTTTGTGGTATTTTGTTGAGCCTTGAAAGATATAAAAAATACATAAAACTATTATCTTAGTTACTATTTATATATCTTTTTAACCTCTCAATTTCCCATACCAGTTCTGTCTTGTATAATTGACATCCTTGCTGTATTTGGCTGCTTTCCGATTAGTGAAGATTATTGCTACCCACTCTCTCTTTTCTAATCTGCTGATTATTAGTAACTTTTATTGCTGCGGGATGGAACTTGCACCAGGACATTTTACTTTTTATATTAAATATATATGAAGTCTCATTTAAAGTTTATGCCTTTAAACAAATATTTCATGATTCGCTCCCTAGCGATCGCGAATACCCTCGACTTGGACAGATGATAGTAGACTATGAAAACCCTTTAAAGAAGATGATGGAAGAGTTTGTTCCCCATAGTAAGGTAAAATGCAGTTTTGTTTTTTTAAAGTTTAGTGTTGCTTTATTGCAGTGGAGGTTGAAAAGGATGATTTTGGAACATGGTTTTTCTTATTGATTTTTTTCTTTTTCTTTTTTTAACCTAGCAATGTATTCCTTCATGGGTGCAAAACAAACAGGCTACAAGACTGAGGGGGTTATTCACTAAGGTGCGAATTTGACTGTCGAATTCTCAAAAGGCGCATTCCCATAGCAAATCCATGACAATTTCCCCATTGTAAAGTCGCGACTGGGACAATATTCTCATTATAAAGACACTATTGCGACTATCTTTATCTGGCGAATTTGCATCTATATGCAACAGTTCGGACTTTAGTGAATAACCCCCTGATTTGGTTTCATTAGGGAATAAATAATAGGTTATGGTTTAACAAAAAATGCAAATCTTCTTAGTTTAACCTTGGTAACCCACCTCCATGTTGATCCATACAAATATGAAAACCCCAATCCCAGCTGCCAAATTAGACTTGCAAGAAGATGAATTTAGATTATTCACTAATAAATCCATTAAGTAAGCATACGTAGAAATGCCTTTCATCCCATTTTAAACAAAATGAATAGGTACAGTGCCTAAAATTTCTTTAGTAATTTTTTTTTTTATTTTGTCCTTATGAATCACTTTGAATCACTTTATCTTGTAAGTTTGTTTTACCTTAAAGTGCACCTGTCACCTCAAAACTAATACTAATTTAGGTTGTACTAATGAAATAAGCATTTTTGTAAATATATATGTATTTAAAAAATGTACCTTTATACATTGTTTCTCTGTCAGCCCGACTTTTCTTTCCTGAGTGTTGGGTGGAGGGGCTAAAGAATGATTGACATTATAGCTCCTTCAGTCAGATCCCTTAAATCATGATCTAGCAGGGATCTGATTGGAGGAGCTATAATGTCAATCGTCAGGGATCTGATTGGAGGAGCTATAATGTCAATCGTCATCACCCGACCAAGGAAAGAAAAGGCAGGCTGACAGGGAAGATGAGAGAAACGCTGTATAAAGGTACAATTTTAAAAATACATATATATTTACAACAACATTTATTTCATTAGTACAACCTAAATTAGTATTAGTGTTTTGAGGCAACAGGAGCACTTTGAGTGTCCAAGTAGTGATCTAGTTCTGAATCCTTTAGAGTAACTGTACATTGAGTGTTTTGTCATTGTAGTTCTTCATGGTGGGGAAAAAAGCCCATAATAATTCATCTTTTGAAATATCATTTAAAGTAATGTCAAGTTTCTTATACCTTTTCTATAGGTTGGCTGATTTCATGCAGCTCTAAATAAAATAGCTAAAATACATGTTAATACCTGCAGAGTGACTCCTACCCTTTTAAAGGAACAGTCCAGCTGGAAAAAAAAAACCCACATTTATTTATGCTAATTACCACATTTTATTAAATACAATTTATTAATTTTCTTTTAAAAAGTAAAAATTTTACCTGTAAAGAAGTGGGGGCGGGGCTTAACTAGGAGCGCCTGGAGAGGAATGAGCCCCTGAGAGGGATTGCCTGATTCGGATGCCGTAGAGTCACCGGCAATGTCTGAAGATGGAGTTTGCAGCACAGAATATAGAACTTCTTTACAGATAAGAATTTTAACTTTTTAAAATAAAATTGATAATAAATTGTATTTAATAAAATGTGGTAATTATCATTTATGTTTTGGGTTTTTTTCCGGCCGGACTGTTCCTTTAAATAATGTATACAGATGTCAAAGGCCTCTCCAATGCTCTCTTACTACAGAGTGTAACTCCTCTTGGTATTTTAGTCTCTCTCAGATGCCCTAATATCACTCCAGATGGTCTATCCAAGAAGAAATCTTTCAGCTGAACAATGGAGAAATGCACAGCTCCTGAGTCTTATCAGTGCACCAAGCACAATGCTGAATCCTGCACAATCTGATACGGTATGGTTAGCCCTTCCGCATTTATTCTCACTAGTTTGAACTAAAGCTTAACTTATTTATAGGAGCAGTAGCAGCAGAAATAGACAATTTGGTTTGGCATGGCAGTTATTGATGTGCTGTATTTGTAAAAAAATATAATTAATATGTATTCGCAAAGGTTGCTTACATAACAGTAGACAGAGTAGCGGAGTTGGGGGGATTAGTTGCTTTAAAAGATATAAGATGACTTGAACTTTCAGGCTTGGCCACACTAGTAAATTTTTCACAGCACTTTTTAAAAAATAATTCACTGATCATTCCTAAAATGTACATACAGTCAAAACCAATGAAAAAGCCATAGAGATGCCATTTTGCAAATAGCAGTGGATACTTTCTCTTTAGAGAGCTGCATGCATTGTTTTTTTTAAGCAGTGACAAATATGCTGAAAAAATAGTGCGTAATCAAGGTCGGTCATGCTCATGTTTAAAACTAAGCATGCAGACATGAGAGAAAAGTGTGGATAGTGATGTTACAAATTGGCATCATTTCCAGAGACAAGAAAATTGAAATAGTCAGGTTTCTAGGCGTGATTCTTAAGGAAGGCATTAAAACACTTAGGGGGTAATTCAGGAAAGTGCGAACTTACCTGGCGTTCCTTCGATTCACTTCGCAGAGACTGGTATGCGCTCCCTGCTCTCCTGCACGCGGAGATCAGCGAACGCTTTAAAGGTACTTCGGCTCATTTTGCGACCACTCGAGTCGTCTTGCGAGACTGGAATACCTTTAAAGCGTTCGCTGATCACCGCGTGTAGGAGAGCAGAGAGCACATACCAGTCTCTGCGAAGTGAATCGAAGGATCACCAGGTAAGTTCGGACTTTCCTGAATTACCCCCTTAATGATAGTGATCTCTTCCCCCAGTGCTGGCTCCTATTCAATAATAAATCTTCTTTACTTCAACTGCAGCATATCAGTTGTCTTCAATTCCTGCTTCCTTTTAAGAAAAAGAAAAAAGCAGTATTAGATTGTAATTCTGCTTCTGCGCTTGCTCACATCAACAAGCTGATGTTTAACCTAAACTTTTTGACTTTTTTTCTTTTGTTGCTTTTCCCTTGCAGTGGCAATGGAATTACCGTGCTCCCTGCATTTTGTGTCACCATTGTCTCCCCTCCTGTCAGTGATGATAAAGAATGCAGGGAGCACAAAAAAAATGTATGTGTGTGTGTGTCTAAATATATATATATATATATATATATATATATATATATATATGTGTGTGTGTGTGTAAGAGCTTACAAAAGTAAATTGATTTTAACTTTATATTAAGTAAATGTTTTGTTTTTCACAGATGCCTTGTGAGTACCTTTCCCTTGATACAATGGAAAAGTGGATTATCTGTAAGTAAATTTCTTTTCCCATCCCTTTCTTCTACAGACTGCTCAGTGCTAGAAATGTTTGTTTGCAGTGAAAGTATGAATCTGTGTACATGTAACGCACCTTCTCTGTGGCAATTTTAAACGGGTCTAGGAAATAATTCTTCGACCTTTTAAGTCTGTAAAGTTTCTTGTGCTGATGTGATTTTATGTTTTTCTTCTTATCCTAAGAGGCCATTTTTCAGCATTTAAAAATAACAGATGTTGGGTGGTTATTATACATATAAAAGATTTTTGCACAAAGGAAGCTGATAATCCAGTCAGGGATTTTTCATTTGAAACAATCCAGTTTTACAAGCAATGGAAATTGAATTCCTATCATGTTTATATCAATGAAAAATGTTCAGTTTTTGTTACTTATTTAAACGCAGCTTGTGTTTGCAGATGGCACTATGGGTAGTCTGTTTTTAATAATGATTAAAAAATAAATCTGTTACTACTGCTTGAATTTTCCGGGCTTATCTTTGCACAGTGATCCATCTATGGTGCACAAGATACATGCTGCTGCTGTTATTAGTAATAGAGCCGTTGCTTTGTTTTGTTTGTCTTCTTTGCTGGTTGCAGCCATCTTGAATATTAGTAAATAAAATATTCTTTCTGTCCATTATTTATATGTAACTTTAGATAATTTATTTTCATAAAGTGCCCCATTAAGCCCAGTTTATGAAAGATGTCTGTAGCAAGAAGAAAATCACAAAACAAAAAAGGGGAATTCATTTTCAAAGAGAAAACACTATTTTTTTACACTCCTTTACATAGGAAATATGTTGGTGCCAATCCATAGTAACATAGCTTATAAGGCCAAAAAATTACACACGTCTGTCTATTATACTGCAGTAGTGATCACTAGAAAGGTAAGAAAGCCCATGAGGAAAAAAACAATCATCTTCATCTTAGGGATAATAGTTCCTTCCTGCCTCTTTTGAACTCCTTTTATTGAATCAACACTGTTAAAAAAAAAAAAACAGTAAAAAAAAAAAAAACTTCTATTTTGGTGTAGAAATTTTCTTTCCTC
The DNA here is from genome assembly GCA_019650415.1 of Pipa parva. Classification (NCBI taxonomy): domain Eukaryota; kingdom Metazoa; phylum Chordata; class Amphibia; order Anura; family Pipidae; genus Pipa; species Pipa parva. The sequence continues at coordinate 7,792 of WMED01002937.1, forward strand.
TAAGTGTAGAGGATACACCCGTGTTATACTTACAGTTCTTGGTATAAGTAGATTGTGTTAGAAATCTCTGTACTGACCCCTAATATATTTATACATGGTAATTAGGTCACCTCCTTAGTCAGCTGGTTTATAGACTAAATAACCCCAGTTTTGATAATTTTTCTTGGTACTATATTTTGCCTATTCCTTTATTATGTTAGTTGCCCACCTTTGAACCTGCTCAGGTTCCAACATATCTTTATTGCACACTGGTGCCCAAACCTTCACACAATATTCTATGTGTGGTCTGACTAGTATTTTGTAATGTGGTACCTCGCGACCACTCGAGTCGCCTCGCCAAAGTACCTTTAAAGCATTCGCTGATCTCCGAGTGCAGGAGACCAGTGAGTGCATACCTGTCTCAGCGAAGTGATGAGAAGCTTTACAAGGGTACTTCGATAGTTCCTGAATTACCCCCTCTGTCTGGCATTTTAAAAGAATTAACAGGGTAGTTTGGAGCAATTTCATGTAGCCCAGCCTGTTACACTGAAATAATCATTTGTAGTTGGTTTCCTGTTATCTGTAACAAGTATTTTAAATGTTATGGTTAAGCACTTTTACCTGTCACCAGTTACACAAAAGGAGTAATATCAGCATGAATATCTGATTGTAATAGCCTGTAGTTGAACTATATTTGTTCTGTTCTTTTTTTTTTGTTTGTTTAAAACCAACCATGTTTACATTGATACGGTCCTGTAGGTACTAGGGCCATTAACCTACCAGGCACTGAGGTTAAGTACAGTAAGTACAGATTGGAAGAAATGGTACAGGTAATGAGCAGACAGAGAAGTAATAAGGAATTTTAAATTGAAAATCAAACCTCAGATTTCCAGGTGGCTCATGCAATCAAAAAATCCTGATGGAAAACAGTCAAAAAAACAAACAAAAAAACACAAACAAAGATCATTTGCATATTTATTTGAGCATATCTACAATGTACTAAAATGAATGAATATAAAGGAAAATAACTCCTTTAGTAGAGTGCATTGTAATATGACATTTGGATGCATTCACTTTCCTTTGTTAATTTATTAACAATAATTGCTGCACAGTTTGCGGTCTGTCATAATAGTTTTTGTTCCCCGGTGTTAGAAATGTATACTGCCTTGCTGCTAACTGTGCCTGAAACTTGTGCTAAAATGATCTCATGTTTAATATCATTTGATTACTTTGTTTTTATTTTATTTACTGGTTGCCATAGCATCTTTAAAAAAAATCTCCATATTTTCTTCTTTTTTCCCAGTTGGCTTCATTTTATGTCATGGAATACTGAACACTGATGCTACGGCATTGAATCTCTGGAAGCTTGCCCTGCAAAGCAGTTCATGCCTTTCCCTTTACAGAGATGAGGTTTTTCATATCCACAAAGCAGCAGAAGATCTTTTTGTCAACATTAGAGGGTGTGTACATTGTTCTTTGTATGCAGACTTCATAAAAAAGTACTATGCTGAGGCTGCACTGATGAGATGGTTTCTTTAGAGCACCACAGCCTGATATATTCCTAAAAATTGCCATTATATAGAAAGCTAGTATAAGAGTATGTGATTAAGCAAATATCAACTTAAAAGGACAATAATACCACAAAATGAAAATGCATTAATAGTTACTATAAATTCAACCTGTGCTTCCAAAAATTTGGGGGTTGTACGAACAACTCCAGGGGTCAAGAACTGCAGTGAAGCCCAGAAGTGATCGCAGGTCTTTTTTTTTTATTTTTATAAGGGTTCCTGCTTGGTGACGATTGACTTGAACGTCATCATGTGATGCGCGTATGTGATGACGTTTCGCCCGAACGTCACCATGTGACACACGTACGTGTTGACGTCAGGCCTGAACGTCAGCACCGGGGGTCGCGGTCTCAACAAGGTTGAGAACCGTTGGTTTAGACTGTATATGTTGTATAAAGCAGTGGGACTGGCTGAGGGATACACATGCAACAAGGCTGCTTTCAATAAAGATAAAAAACAGAAAGCAATATAATTCATGTGTTGAATTATTGTTGTATTTAAATAACTGCCATGCCAATCCAAGTGGAATTCTTTAGTGTTAATGGTCTTTTAGGGCATGTTAGTTGGTTTAAAGCGGAATTTTTCTGTATGTATGTATAATTTTATTTATAAAGCACTACAAATTTATGCAGCGCTGTACAATTCAGCAATAGAAGTACAATAGAGACATGGGAAAAGTGCATTAAACAATACAAGTAAAATAACGCAAGGATACATCACTTTAAATGCTAGGTTGCGGTTGACACAGGAGGTTGGACTTCCCTGCCCCATAGAGATTACAATCTAAGTGGGAGGAAGACTTACATACACAGATAGGACAATAAGAGCTGTAGAATGCGTTGAGACTGAGGTCAATAAATACAAATAAATAGATCAATATACATAAGTACAGTAGATAAATACAGATATTAGACATGAATAAATTTCTGTAAGGAGTCTAAACATTTTATATGAATCTATTTCAGATATAACAAAAGAATAAACGACATCCGAGAATGTAAAGAGACTGCAGTTTCGCATGCGTAAGTAAATCAATATTTTCTTGTATATTAAAGGAACAGTCTGGGCAAAATTGAAAAAATGTATATGTTAGTAAATACGAATTACTAACTTTTATTAAATGCATTTTATTTTCAATTTTGCCCCTAAAATTAAATATCTTGCCTGTTTAAAAGCAATTCCGTGTTTACGATTCCATCTTCGTCTGTGCCACCGACTCTAAGGTGTCCTGGAGCTGAAACTCTTCACAGCCGCGATCTTCTCCTTCCAGTGTGCTGCCCGGCACCTGCACCTCCTAATATTCACATGGGAGAGCGGCGCATCATCAAGGGGAGAAGGGCTGATGATGCGCTGCTCTCCCATGTGACTATTAGGAGATGCCGGTGCCGGGATGCACACTGAAAGGGAAAAGAGCGCGTTTCAGCTCCAGGACACCTTAGAGTCGGCGGTACAGATGAAGATGGAATCGTAAACACTGAAGTACTTCTAAACAGGTAAGATATTTCATTTTAGGGGCAAAATTGAAAATAAAATGCATAAGTTAGTAATTCGTATTTACTAACATATGCATTTTTTTTCAATTTTGCCCAGACTGTTCCTTTAAGCACACAGGAGTGTACATTTATCAATATATAAATAATTAGTCAAGGCATAATATACTATATTCACTCCTTTTGTGTATATATGGTTTGTTTTTTTTTTAAACTTAAAAGGAATTGTGCCAAAACCCTGTGATAAATATGGCCTATCTGAAAAAGTATGACAAATGATATTTACTCTCTTGTATAAAGCATATTTCATTCTAGAATCCTATTTTTATTTTTATTTCTCCAGAGGAGCAACACACAGGGAAAGGCGCAAGTTTTTAAGATCTGCTTTGAAAGAACTTGCTACTGTTCTCTCTGACCAGCCAGGCCTACTGGGACCAAAAGTAAGTCATTAAAAATTGGGATGAATGTAAAATTGTCATGTCATATGTTTAAAGGTTGCAATTCCCTTGGTAGAAAGTTTTGTGTGGGTCATAAAGGCAAGCTCACCAGGATGGGAATGCACAAATTGTAGATGCGCTTGGTACATAATTGTTGGGAGGGCTTAAACAAGAATCATGTCTGCCTGTAAGTTCTTCCCCTGTCTGTAATTTAGTGAGCAATTGCTGCAATAAGTTAACTTGTAAATACTCTAGCTCTTTGATAATGGGGATATTGAATGTAGGCTATGCAATAGAGTATCCAGTTTTGACTTTTGTTGGCACTGAGTGGACTAGTAAACAGAAATCTGTAAAAACTTATATTTTACTATGCAATCCATTAACAAGGTCATTTAAAAGTATATTGAATAGAAGAGGGCCCAAAATGATCCTTGGGGTTCCCACTATTAACAGTAACCCAATGTGTACCATTAATAACCACCCTCTGTTTCCTATCACTGAGCCAGTTACTAACCCACTTACACACATTTTCCCCCAGTCCAAGCATTCTCAGCATTCACATTTTAGTGTAGTTAGACTTTGTTTTATTTCTGGGAAGATGTGCAGAACTACTTTCCAGGCACCTCCCCTCCTTGTATGCTTGAGTCACTGCAAGTTGGACTACTGTAATAGTGTGGTAACATATGGGGAAAGAAAATTAGGACCCAGAGGATATGAAGAGGGACTTGAATGTGCAGTATGAGGTACATTGTGGGCTTACGGTGCATGTTTTCTCGCCAGGTATAGCTATGCTTTACAACCCAATAATTTTTATAGAAAGCTGTGTTAGGTGACTACATCATTGCAGCTACTAGCAAACATAGCCATGCTTCCCTTTGCGTTTGGGCACCGGGTACACCTCTTGAGTGGTCTCTCATAATTTGTACCAGCAATCTTTGGAGCACAGGTATACACTCCCCAACACAAGCGCAAATTGGGAATGTAAATTTTCCATTTTAAAGACTATACAATACTACACAAAGAATTCCAGATTGAAGTGAGGTTTTCCTGCATGGCTCATAGCTGGGTGGTCCAGAGTACAGCTTAGTGTCAGACTGTTTTTAATTGCCATATAGTTATACATTTCCTGTAACAAAACATTAGAACCATCACAAGTTAACCGAGCAACTGCAAAACAGATTAATATTACTTGGTGTGATACTCTGATTATTGTTGTGTTCGAATTTCATTTCACATGGTGTTTGCTGGTGGGTTTGAGAAATGCTAAAACTAGAATTTTTTTAAAAAATATGCATAATTATTATAGCCAATCCTTTTACTTTTCAGGCACTATTTGTGTTCATGGCATTATCGTTCGCTCGTGATGAGATTATATGGCTACTTCGCCATGCAGACAATATCCCAAAGAAAGTTGCAGATGACTTCATGGATAAGTAAGCAAAGTCTTCTTTTCTTTTTCTTTATTTTTCCTATAAAAATAGGCTTGACATGGATTTGTCTAGTATCCATCTTATACGAACAAATTATTCATAAGGTGATGGGAAGATAAATTAATAACTTTTAATATTGGATGTTGCTCAATAAAACTGAGTAGTTTGTAGAGAAAGTGGAATGTGTATGTGTGTGTGCAGAGCCGGCTCTGGCTCTATTGGCGCCCTAGGCGCCCCCCCCTTCCGGC
>WMED01002938.1:0-21508 GCA_019650415.1 Pipa parva
CATAGCAATAAATTTTTGTTTTAAATTTTATTGGGAGTGCACAACGTTCTTTCTATTGGCTTCAATATGTAGTTTACTGATGTAGGTCTCTTCATCAAACAATAAAATAAAGCTGTGCATTACAGAAGTATTTTGTAATGACAACTAAATATATAGTGATGTTTGAAAACCAGAAGAATTTTACCTACTGCACTTATATAAATGAAATTCAAGGGTGATTTTCAGCAGGGTTGACAACCTGGTTACATTTTTAAAAAGACTCATTATTCTACAGTTTTCTATAAACAATTTAATATAAAGTGACCTCGTTCTAGATACATTTCAAAATTAGTGCTGGTGAAATGTAATAGCTATTTAGTAATCATGTAAGAGTTTCTTAAAAATTGTACTATTTTGGTGATAAGCAAACTCTATAAATAAAGCATGATTTTTTTCCTTACTTTCATAAATTCTGATGTCACTTCACTTTCTCTGTATCATCCATAAAACTTTCAGTCTGAAAATTCTTCTTAAAGTGTTTCAAATAGGTTTTCAAACTGTCTGAGTCCAAGCATGAGTTTCTAGACGCCTGAACAAGCCTTACAGCTAAGCGATATACGGCTGCCTCCTTCACACTTTCTTGTGAGCTTGTCTGTTTCTTAATATGAAGTTTAAAATAATACATGTTACTTATTAAAAAAAAACACAAATGTTGCAGTTTTCAGTGTAACATCTACAATATACGCTGACTGAATGGGGAAAACAGCAACTTAATCAACCCAAAAAAAGAAACAATACAGAAAACTAAAAAATATACAATCAGAATGTATGCATTCTTATTAACATAATTTCACTATTGTTTATCAAGAAGGTTGAAAATGTGTGATGTGAAATACATTGTTTCCAAACTTGGATTTTTATCAGTTCCCTTTATGTTTGATTTTTTAAATGAATGGCTGATTTGTGTAAAAAATGTTAGCAATTCACATTTGTATCATTTTAAAAATTTTATAATAGCTATTAATTAAAGAAAAGGCAAAATTAGGAATTCTTAACATTCAAAATTGCATTTAACGCTCAGATACCAATGCAATGATCTTTACTGCAGCAGTAAATCAAGTGCAAAATGCTAGACATAGCACTGCAGCAATTCCTGCTGTTATCTATCACTGCAGTGCTAAGATCCCCTAAAGTGGGGTTGACAAGACCTAACTACAGTATAGCTCTTTGTAAGTCCCTCAGTCCCTGGGGTGAGGGGCCTGAGGTTTGACCCGCACCCCCTAACTAGAGGGATATGGGTACATCACATTACCTATAAGAAATAAATTAATAAATAAAACACATAAACCTTATAATGAAATACAAAAAAAAAATCCCCTAAACCAGCGTTTCCCAAACGCCGGGTCGTGACCCGGTACTGGGCCACGAAACTTTGATGCCGGGTCACAAGAGCGCCTCTCATGAATATTCATGAGCCTGTGTTCTTTACATACCATGATCTGATCTGCTATTTCCTTTGAGATGTCATTGGCACCCTTTAATACTGATAGTGGTAGAGATGAAAGTTCGGCAGCTTTCAGACCTATAAAACAGATTTGTATTTAAATTATAGAATGATTTAAGACAAAGAGCTACTAATCTGAAGTTTATACCATAGTTTTTTTCCTTTGTATGTCCTTTTGATAGTCTGTATGTATATGAAATGGACTCTCTTTCCTCAGATTTCTCCCTTATATGCAGCACTTCAAAGTAATAATTTTCAGCATTTGGGTATATTGTGCTAAGGTGACACAGTTCAAGGAAATGGGTAGCAAATAATGTAAAGGCCTGAAAAAAACATATAAATATGCATATATACATATTTTAGTAAAAAATTCATAGAAAATAAATGAAAGATATTTCAGGGTTATTCATTAACAGGGGCAAACTTTACAGAGGTTTGGTAACCTATAGCAGCCAATGAGAAGCTGTCTTTTATTAATCTTGCTTCCTTATACCATAAAATGCTGACATCTGATTGGTTGCTATGGATTAATAGACCTTTTTAAGTGATTGCCCCATTGATGAACTCACCTGATTGCAGCTAATCAAAGAGCACTACATGTTCTTATTTAGTAACATCATTATTTGTTAATAATTATTACTTTTTATAATTAAAAACAACTCAATGACACCTATTTTCTCTTGGTAAATGGCCTGGTGACAATAGCTGCCAGTGGTACTTAAGATATGGGAATGAAAGCTTTTAAATAGGCTGTTCGCAGGCAGCATTAGGTGTTAGTAGGCACAGTTCATAACCTGCAATTAAACTAATAGCTAGGGTCATTCATTTCTTATGCAGGACACTTCTTATCTTGCACATTTTTCTGCACATAAAAAAATATGTGTTGCAAAACACAGAAGGTGCGGCGTATGATATGACTTATATTTGAATGGTAACTGTCTAACACTGAACTAAATCCCCACAAAGGACATTATTATCCTCAAATATTTCATTTCAAAATAATCCAATGTATTTTCTCACAGTTTAAAACAAATTTCAGACTTCTCACAACATGAGCATGTAGTAGGTTGGTGAAAAGATATTTTTTATTTGCAGAAGTAAGAAAGATAATAATTTGTTGCAGAAACACATATCTGGCTATCCTGCACCAGTTATCTTGGGTTTTAGGTTATATAATACATATTAATTTATTCCAGTGAAAGCAAAATATTACTAATATTCTACTTTTACATAAATATCATAAAACACTTTGGTACAAACTATGAGTAGATAATGCAAAAATACATGTAGGTATTTTATTTATTCTTATTTTTGTGTATGCAAATGTCCCTTTAAATTAAAAAAATCATTAGCAGACAAGCATGTGAAACAAATTTGATTTTTAAATTCTAACCTTTAAACCCAGAAGGTGTTCACACACTGCATAGCAGATGCCTATTCCTTCCTCTGTACTTGTACCTCTTCCCAGTTCATCAATTAATATGAGTGATTTATCATTAGCATTTTGGATAATGTATGTCACCTTAAGATTAACAGAAAAAAAAGAGTTTTGTGTTAATTCAAACTTATATTAGGGATTCTTCTGTTTCAAGCCCTTGACATTTCATTATTCTGCCTTCTTACATATTGCCATTGCACATTTCATATTGTATTATAATAAATGCTTCCCTATTTGCAAATGTTGATGGCATTCATAATTTATGATTTATTTAATTAGTTCCTCCCCTCAGGGGCGGTTCTGGGGTGGGTCCAGCAGGGGCCAGTGCCCCATAAAACAGAGTCTGGACCCGCCTGTGGTCCCCCTCTGAACAAAGATTATACAGTTATTATTCATATTTTGATATTGTGCCCATGCAAAAGGCGGAACCAATGCGCTTGGTACTACATTGTAATAGGATCCTTTAGTGTGTTGCACCACTGTAAACAGCAGCCAGTTAAGGGTGATAAAAGACAAGCCCGAAGTTACGATGAACAAAGATCACGACGAACAATATTGTATTGTTACAAGGTAAGACTTCTTGTTGTTCACTAACTTTATGAATTATAATAGCAGCCTATAAAAACAGGCGTTATCGTCAGCTTGATTCAGTTGCATGCTCATGAAATGATGCCAAATTTTTTTGTATATAGTGTTTATGGTTCACAATTGTTTCTGCCTGTTATATTATTTAATAGTACAGAATTCCACAAAAAATATTTGTTTATTTGATTTACCTGACATGTTTGAATAGCTCCAGTCATTGTGCTGAACCTTTTTTTTTTGTTTGTTTTTTTTTCTGTACCCCTATGGACCTATATTAAATGTTATTTAAACTGCTGGGTTGCTGAAGTGTTGTGTATTCCTCTCCATTGCATGTGGTGTACAGTGCAAAATGAAAAATCTGTCTTCTTCCCCGCGTTGAATGTGCCTCCTTGACAAAACTTTTGGCCCCATCCAAGCCCCCTGAGCAAAACGGGTGTCCTACCGCCCCTGCTTCCCCTTTGTTAACTGGTTTCCTAGAATGTTTTAGCTTGGGTGGAAACCGTTCAGGAGTCCCATTTAAAACTTCTCAGGATAAATGTTTGTTTATAAGGAAGCAGTATAACAGACGTATTACAATCAAGAATACATGAGTTCATGCCTAAGAACATAACAGATGTATTTCTTAACAATCATATTACAATTTCTGAAAGGATGACAAAATTGATATTAAATAAAAAAGACCTAAAGCCTAAATGATATTTTGCCTTATATTCATAGAAGTACACAGTGAACATGTGCAGAGTGTCATGGACGGTATGTGGACCCACTGTACTACCTTGGAGTTTAGCTTTAAGTACGCTGCGAGGCGCAGAGTCTAAGAGGCCCCTGGTCTTTGTCTAAGGACAGTGCGCCCAAGCCGAGCAGTCAGGTAAGTAGTGGCGGCCACGCCACACATTACACAGAGCAAGTGGCTAACGGGAGAAGGCTGAACAAATCCTGGATGCAAATTACAAATTTTCATATATAAAGAGACTATAGTTTTAAAGAAAGCCATGAAACCATTTATTGTGTAAATCTCATCCTAGTACCATGAACTCTCTTAATGTCTTTATATTATATATACTTATATATTAATATCTACATAAAGTTATAAATATATATCTCTCAATAATGTTTTTTCAAAATAATGATTGCATCAGACACAGGATTGCATCTGCACTCAATATGCCTAAAAAGTTCAACTGTAAATAGCTAAATCAACTAAGGTCACTTGGTGCTGTCATGAGCAGCTGGGCGAAATTTATTAAACTCGGAAAGACCACTCTCGGTCTTTCCAAATATACAGAGTGAAATCTCACAAGATTTTTCGAGATTTCAATTTTGATTTTTCAAATATTTTTCAATGGAAAGGTAGTCATACTTTACATTAGTAGCATGGCTACCTTTCCATAGAAAATTTAGAAAAAAAATCTCGCAAGAACAATTTGAGATTTCTCTTGGTTAACTCAGAGTGGTCTTTCTGAATTTAATAAATTTCACTTTCTGAGAGTGAACATAAGTCAAACATGGCTGATCAACATGATCAGCCATGTTTTACTTAGATGTAAAATAGTAATGCCTTATGATTTGCCTCTGAAGATATATCATTGTGTTTGATTGCCTGTCTTGGAATACACAGAGAGACAATCAGATTGCTTATTTGTTGGCTGTATCACCCAGATACTTGTACTGTCTATACCCACTCAAAAACTCTTTATCTTCCAGATTACAACTGAGCCCAAGATGGTATTTTGTATATATTCACAGATACAGTGCACAAAGCTCATAGAAATGTAAAATAGAAAAATCTGTGAAGTAATATGAGTAAGAATTCAAACAATAACAGTGTGGAACAAGCAATTGGGGACAAGAGAAAAATGAATTGGAGATATTAGGTGTAGAAATAGCAGCTAAGGAATATGTTTTATTTTCCAGCCAGCCTAATCCTCCTTTACAGAGAATCTGTAAAATCTTCCCCTTCAAGGAAAGGTAACATTCCCTGGAGTTTGTATTGCTATGGGATGAAAACAAAAAAGCAATGATTAATTAAGCAATATGTAAACCTTTATGCATAAATTGCATTACAGAGCTACAACTACTACTGACATTTTAAAAATGTTGATGTGTGATTTTAGATGCTGCATTTATAAAGGGTTTTTTTTTTTTATTTCCTGCATGTAAAGAAAAATATTTTCTGTTCTACTATTTTAAAGCAGTAAAGTTTTGTATAAAATCATTTTAAAATACAATGATTACTTATAAATAATCAATAATATTGCCTGGATCAAATACCTCCTTCATTTCTTTCATAAACGTAGAACAATTTGTTTCAATATCATCATCCATTCCAATTCTGGTAAAAATTTGTTCTGCAATTCGAAATGATGAATATTCGGCCGGAACAAAGGATCCTATAAAAATATACATTTCTGAAAATAAAGTATTTAACAATTACGCTACACATTCTCATAAATAAATTATTAAGGTTTCTGCAGATTTATATAGGATCGAAAACAACTTTTCAATGTGAAAAGATACATCAAAAAGTTACTTTTGACACAACAATAAAAGCTTTTAAGATTGGTGATTACTGACATAAAAAAAAAACACTGCATCTCCGGCTTTAAGTGATCAAAAAACTTTTCGACTTAAATACCCCTATGTGTAATGGTGTGGTACGATTCATTAGCATATTAATGAGGATCCAGTATGGCAGCTCACAAGAGTTTTTGGTGTTTTTTCTTTTTCCATTAAAGAACACTTAATCACTGTGCACTATAGTGATATTTTGGATATTTGAAGTGCACGTTTGGGGCTTTTACTTTGTGATTTAAAAAGCCTTATGATAAGGCACTATTAGATGTCTTGTTTGTTTTTGTTTGTGCTTTCTTTAGGTTATATGGTTTTTCACTTTGTAAGAATTTTGGAAGATTTGATCCTTTTCCAATTTCAAAGAGGCGGCAACAAGTGTGTTCACTAAGAACTTGCAAGCATTGAAAGAGAACATTTATTTATTATTCATTATTTTTTATTTTTGGGTATCACTGTTGTATTTTTCAGCTCTGCCTTTTGTGATTATATTCTTTACATACATCTTGTGTTTTTTGTGATAATAGTAGAATTGTACCATGTGAGAGAAGAAAGCTCCCTGGAACTATACCTTGTCCCAAAAAGAGAATTATTGTCTATATATGTGAATCTTTGCATGTACTGCTACAAAATATGAATAAAATCCTGATAAGAAATCTTTAATTGATGTTTATCAATCCAGTAAGTGGTACTAATTCTCTAAAGAGTGAGAACAGTAGAAATAATTCCCTAAACTTGATCACAGTCACAGATAACTAAATATTTTTTTTAAACTACATACGTCAATATTGGCAGTCATATAGAGATCACATTTACTGCCCTGGCCAAATAAGAGTCAACCATCAGCACCAAATTTATGTCGGACAAGATGGACATTCTGCCCAGTATATGTGAAACTACTGTCTTAACTCCAAAGAACTTTCTGATTGTATAATTAAGAAAATTCACAAGTGACTACAAGACAAAAAAAATTTATATCTGTAGAAACCACTGAATCAATGTCTGCAAAAAGGTTTTGCATTGCTCCAAATGGGTGGTTATTAACTTTAGTACTGAATTATTGTATAGGATCAATGCTGCTTTGCTACTCCTGCACCAGCTTTGTTGAGGTCACATTTTTGGATCTATCCTTAGCCTAAACGCTAACAGGGAATTCATCAACAGGAGTAATCATTACAGAGGTCTAGTAACCCATAGCAACCAACTAGCTGTTAACATTCAATGATACGGAGAAGCTAGAATGATGAAAGTCAATCACTAATTGGCTGCTATGGGTTACTAGATCTCTGTAAAGATTGCCCCTGTTGATAAATTCCCCTATAAAGTCCTTCAATGGACTTTTCCTGTATCACTAGGATTATTCAGTTACCTTAATCTTCTTATCTGATTACACACCTACATGGTCCAAACTTTGGAAATTATCCAATCAAACTATCATTAAAGTGGTTTAAGAATAAAAAGGTAAATAATGTTTAATATTATAAATATAAATATATAGGTATTTGATAGTTACCAACCAATACAACAATCTAAGAATGTGTATAAGTAATGACACTGACCAGTTAAGATTGTTTAATGAAAGTTTATTGAAAAGTTTTATAATGTTGAAAAACGAATAAAAATCATAAATACGAAAAAAAAAAAAGAATAAAAAGGTGTGCAGGGAGGAGCAGAGTCAAGCCACGCACAAAGATGGTTGCGTAAATCTATTTCTCACCGGGATAAAGCAGCCAAAGTGACAAACATAGAGCTCTACACAATGCTAACACAAAAACCATGCCACAAAAGCAGTACAATAAGAGGGACACCAAACATCTTACATATTTCTTCCATCAATCTCAAGAACAGGTCCGCCAGGAAACTCCACTGCCAGACATGGGGCCTGAACTCCTGCCACATGGAGAAAGCAGAAGCGCTACATACCCACCGCACAACATCAATACTGATAACACAGAATCAGCTATGGATCTCAGGTCAATGCTAAATGAACTATGCCAATCTCTACAAAAAGATTTTATACAAAACTTATCTGAACTGTTCAAAGACATTTTAGTAAAATACCTTTAATGTATAATTGTTGAGAGGGAGTCATTCTGGGGCTGGGAAAGGAAATATGTTAATATAAAATGAGTGGTGTCACGAATCAGCCGTACTTTAATCAACACAATTGAGACAGCCTTACACCAGAGCTGACATGGACAAATAAAAAAAATTCAAACATGCTTAGTAAAGATGCAATGTCATTTTAAAATTCTAATAGTCATTCTATTAGGCACTGCAGCTCAGATATTTGTTGATATCAAATTATATGTATTTTATGATTTAACTGTTTGTATATTTATTATACATTTTGTTTGAAATAGCTCATTTTAGTGGCTATATTGGAATATATAAAAATTCAAAATATATATTTCTTACCAATTTGTGCCATAATTTGGCTTAATGCAATCTGTTTTAAATAAGTTGATTTTCCACTCATATTTGGTCCAGTCAGAATAACAAAGTTACTCCCTTCAGTTATGTAAGTGTTGTTGGGAACAGGTTTTTCTGTTGATATCTTTTCTAGAATTGGGTGCCATCCTTGTTTTATTGCGAGCGTATCAGTAAATTCAGGCCGGACTTAAAAACAAGATACAGAATTATTTTTTTTAATGATAAGGCAATAGCTTATAACTGATCTTAATTTGTCACATATTAGCACAGTGATGGCTAACCTATTACAGGCATGTCAGTCGTGACACGCCGAGACATTTTTGCTGACACGCGTCAAGTTCGTGTCACACTCTCATGTGGTCCCATAGCAAATCTGCAACCGCAACAATTTCCCATAGCAAAAATCTGAGACTGTGACAATTTCCTATAGCATTACTGCGACAATTTTTCATTGTAAATCTACAATTTCCTTGTTATAAGATCGTGACTGCAACAGAATTTTGACACACGGAGCTCAAAAGGTTAGCCATCACTGTACTAGCAGAACTAAACATTTCTGTGCCTGTAAATTTCAGCTGTGAAATTACAGAAAAGGAACCTGCTAGTACAGCTCTTTTGTGATCTTTGGTGAGATATTAAGGAGTTAATTTCTGTCTACAGCTGACTCTTTCTTGTTACAAAAGATCTTGAATTGCATCATGGGAAATTAAACCCAATCAACATTTGAAACATGGTAACACTGAAGCACATAATTTTTAGTTCAACAAAAAAACAAACAAACAATATCTGGAGAAGATGAAGCATCAACATGTTGAATAATAAATGTGTGTTTTAGCTATAGATTAGTTGTGTATTATGTTTCTTCTTCCCCTTGTGAAAAGGTATGTTTCATTTGAAATTTATTCTAGTCCAGGGGTCAGCAAAGCGCAGCTCTTCTCCGATGCTTCTTCTGATTGGACGTTGACAGGTCACGTGATCAGGAAGAATGTACTCCTCCCCCTTTGTGACTCAAAAAAATATCTCACCGGTGGAGGAGGGAGCGAAACTGCTCCCTCCTCTTCAAAGTTTGCCGACTCCTGCACTAGTCCAATGCTTAATATAACCTAGTTGGGTAATCATTCTATCATGGATAAATGTGTTTGTGCATGGAGTGTCTACATTTTAAACTGTGCTAAAGTAACAGTATTGGATTTTCATGCATGCAGTAAACACTGCCTTATAAAGAAACAGCCTATATTCTTGCATGGTATTCCTAAAGGTGTATTCTACCATTTAAGCAATCCACACAACACAACACAATATATAGATACCAATGCAATCACCCTCTCTACTCTACAAAAACAATCTTCAACGGTTCACAGGAAAAGTTTAGCCTACCCATCACATATGGAAGGGAAGTCTAAAATATATTTTGATGATTTATCCCTGATTAAAGTGATGTATGGGAAACAAAGAGGTAACTTGCCAGCTAACCTGAAATAGGCAAAGCAAGTCCTTGTCCCAAGACTGGAAGAAACCCTGTTCTATTTAGTACTTATTTACTACCAAATGTGGCTAATTTTTCCCAAGCCCATAGAGTGGTGGCAAGCATGCTAATAAATTAGCCTTATACCACAAGGACCTCCCTAAGAATTGTGTTAACCAACAAATGGTTTCATACATCTTTAATTGTGGAAACCATTTTACTAATATTAGTTACTGCCAAAGGAACTTTTTATTATATGCCTTTGTATTACACATTGTGAAGGTTACTTGTAAATATATGTTGGTAGGTTGTACTTGGCTATATTAATATTTGGCTTCCTGTTTCTTGAGTATAGCTCTTAGTATCTAACTTTTCAACATAATATAATATGGAGCATAAGGTTATTAACATAATGTGACAATTATGATGTGAAGTGAATATAAAATTCAATATTCAAGAGAAGATAAATAACACATGTAACCTGTAGTCCCCAAGCATTGTAATATAAACAGATATTCTGTATAATCTTCATTTTTCACAGAAAAGCATTTTAGAATTAAGCAAAATTATTAAAATTTAGTTTAGAAATTCATAAAATGAAAAAAATTTTCCCAAATCACATTGTATAAAAACAAACATTCTAATAAATCTGTTATAATCTAATACAAATCCAAATGTATTTTCTCAGACTCTAATTAAAAGGGATCGACAGTCTCCAGCGTGTTCAGGCTATTAAATTAAAACATTGTTTTGGACATGTTACTAATATACTTTATTAAATATTTGGGAAGTATTCTGAGAAATACTGATTTTAGAGAAGCATGCTGACCGCCTGCCCGATACTTGCTTCTGTACTGTGCTATATACTGTAGCAGACGGCTGCACAACACTAAACAGGAAAGACTAAGCAGACAGGAAAACAGTGCACTGTGATAGAAAGTTGTGAAGCACTTCAAACAGATCAGACATTGCAAAAATGGAGCACCCCCACCTACAACTCTTGTTCCTCTTTATGTACCTATCCCTAATATTTTGTGCACCCTCTGAGGTTGCAGGATCTGCAAGGTCTCATCCTTTTCCCCGCCATCAAAAAAATATTGATTTGAAAAGCACACTACTTAGTTGCAAGAAATAGCATCATTAATTTTTTTAGTTATCTGACAAACCCAATATATATGGGTGATTTTGCATATTTCATGTGACTATGATCCATCCTTATGTTATAATTTACAGAGATTAGATGGGGGCCATTTCCACTGTTCAAAATATGCCATGTTATAGAATGTGTCAACTTTTAAAGAGGCACTATAGTACTGAAATAACTGCACACATACATATAAAACTCCTTTATATTAAGCCATTTGCTGACACAAATAGATAAAAAAAGTTTAGGGAAGAAAGAATACTTGCAGTTTGTTTCCCTTAATTAGTTATCCTGAGAGCTGACATTTTCTCTCCCCACTCCCCCTGCTCTTTTGTTCTGCAAGTCAGGCAACATGAGAAGAAAAAGCTGCCTGACTGCTATTGGTTAAGCAGTGTGCTGACCTTTTGGCCGCATAAATTAAGTAGGAATGCAGGAGATTACAGAGAGAAAGCTAACTTGTGCACATGTGCTAAGTAGTAAGTAGGGCAGTAACTGGCCAGTATGTGTCACACACACATTTCCTGGTATGGGAGTTTATTAGTGCTGCCTACTCAATCATTCTGCATCACATGAAAAGACTACTGGAGAGACACGCTTCTCACTAAGGTATCATACTGCATATGTAAAGATGTAATTTGACTATAGTTCCCCTTTAATGAAACTAGATTGGAACTTACCATAGTCTGAAAGTGTGCAAGCATGAGCAAAGGAAAGCAGCATATCAAGCATTGAAACGGTGTCAGACAATTTATAAAGACAGTGAATGTGCTCATAGATCTCACTAAGGAGTTTACAAATTATCCTAAAAGAGATAAAAATAATTTTAGCATAAATAGTAAAGGAGATATCTACTGTAGGTTGTATAAAATAAAACTCTAGTGTGAAAGATTATAACATTAACATAGCATCATGGCATTTGTAGTTATTCTAAAAATGGTAATGTGCAAAAGATCACAATGTTGTAGTGCAGCATCCCAGGCTACTGCTATTTTTCATTCCACCTCATCTGTTGTTGATTTTAGAGTGGTATTTTCCTGAGATCCACGTGTTTCCTATAATTAGTCATCTTTAAATATGTACAGTATTTTGTGTCACATGGCAGTCTGTATCTTTCTTAACATTTAACTTTTCTTTGTATTCCTTTTAGAAACTCCTTCAATTTTAGTAATGTCCTTTTATGCATTTATTAGCAAAACTGAACCACATCTCTGATGGATCTATTTATATCTGTCACATGCAAGAATTTTTGTATATTTTGAGTGCATAAGTTCTTCAATACAAATGAGATCTTATCTATTTTAATGGGATCCATGTGTGAGCAGGGACTCTGGTCTCTTGTTTTAATCTGCTCTAGATATCTGGGTAAATAAATTTCATTAAAAAAAAACTAAGAGGACATGACCTATATAGAGCAATATGATTTGTATGATACATAATGGGGAATTACTTCTTTAAAGGGACACTAAAGCCTGTAAAAACTGCCTCTATTTATTGGCCACCTAGTCTTAAGTACAAGTGTTAAAATGACAAGTTTAGGTTTACTAATTTTTCAGAATAATCATACAAATAAAAAACAAGCACTTTGAGTAAAAGTTATCAGTTAACCCTAGCCCTTCCTCCTGTTACTACTGTGCAGGCTGTTACTTGTGTGCAGCATTTGGATTACCCAACAGTTTTTGACTGTGTTATGTTTTAGGCTCCTGTTCTGCAGTTTTTCAGTCTCTCAGACTTGTCTTGCACTTAATTTCCTGAAGAAAGGGAAACTGAATTTTAATTAGTTCCAGGAGGGGGAGCATGCTCAGTTAGTGAGCATAGCCCATGATTTGCAAAACTGATAAGGTTAAACCTGCCATTTTAACACTTGTCCTTAATACTAGGTAGCCAATAAATTGAAAGCTGTTCATTTACGGGCTTTAGTGTCCCTTTAAGGGCGTTTCTAAAATTGCTGTTGTTCTCTATAATGTATGCCTATCATTCTGAAAAACTGCTCAACCTAGCAGGTAAATGGGATTAATTTTCCCCATCCCCTTATCCACATTACATATCATAGAAACTCCAAACTATAAATAAGTTATTACATCATCCAGTTGATCAGACATTTAATAAACAATTGAGTAGCTATTGAGTAAACAGTTTGCAATCTTTAAAAAGTTGATGAGTACAAGAAATCCCTTTAAGAAAAGTGTCATTGGTATAAAGATATATTTTAAGAGATTCTTGGCTTATTGGGTTAAGTCTGAATTCACCTGTCAAATTATCTTCGCTACAATTGAGTCGCAACACCAAAATAGTCACAAATTAACTTATTTAAAAAGCTGTGGAAAGATTTGTCGAACAATCAGGCTGCTACAGACACAGTCGCATAGTGTAGCAAAGTCAGTTGAACAGAAGTAGGATGCGAAATTATGCAGAATTATGTCAATTCTCCCAGTTAATTGCAGCAATTTCATACTCACCATATCCCTATCTGTATATAAGTGAATAATACATCTATTTCTATGTCACTTTGTCTCTATTTTAAGTGTTGTTGTAGACAAATTTTAGTCACAATTGCCGTTGTCATTTTGAAGAAATAATGAATTCAGAGCACTATACCTTGTTGACTGCAACTGACTCTGCCACTTGCTGAATACAAACACATGCTAAGTAATGTGAAGAGCTCCGTAAATACGCGACTATCATAGTCCCTCAAATTAGGCACGTATTTGCCACTTTGCAGCGCTTCAGTTACCACTGCAATAAGGGTTATTGCAGTGCTAGCTACTCATTAAATGTTATTTCAGCTAATTTTTCATTTCATATTGATTTTTTTTATACCAAATTTTTTTCCTGATTTTTTTAATGTTCAAATTTTTTCAACTAAATCTAAAGTAAATTTGATCAAAATGAAACAAAGATGCCAAAATGCATTTAACGACACTTTATAAATTCCCTTTATAGTTTCATACACTTGTACCAAGCTTTAAAGCATTACATCTTTCTTGGGGGTTCTACTATTCTTCTTTACCAGTATTAATCATTACCTTGTTATGGTATATTTATCGTAACGAGCCCCTAATATTTTTGATAATTATGTCTTCTGTTAAACAAATCTTATTGTTTCTTAACAATTAAAGATTTTGAATAATTGGCAAAAATACAGTAGTATATTTGGCTTACAGGTATGACATATGGTAGATTTCTCTGAGGCATTCCTCACACCTTTCATTCATCTTTATTAAATCTACTGAAGTGAAACAATAAGAGTTTTTTATTCGAGTAACCTAAAAGAGAGAATAAAAGAATATTTTATGTAATAAATAATGCAAATCAGTATAAGGGGCCATATTTCCTTAGACCAGGGGTCGGCAATCTTCTCAGAGGAGTGAGCCATTTCTCTCCCTCCTCCACCTTTGCTAATTGCTCCTGGAGCCGCAAAGGGGGAGGAACGTGTAGGGTCCCAATCACATGAGAAAAGAGTTTGGACCACTCGAGTGCTCTCGCCGAAACTGGAATCCCTTTAAAGCGTTCGCTGATGTCCGTGTGTAGGACATCAGCGAGCGCATAAAGGTCAGTGCAAAGTGAGGCGAAGGATCCGGACCTCTCTTCACACTATGGTGAATTCCCCCCATTGAGTTATGTGGTCTGCATCAATGTATGTCAATACAAAATGTGTATTTTTCTCCTTGGTAATATTATAGAATTTTAAAATTATTTAATGCAATTTTA
Source organism: Pipa parva (assembly GCA_019650415.1). NCBI lineage: Eukaryota > Metazoa > Chordata > Amphibia > Anura > Pipidae > Pipa > Pipa parva. The sequence goes on from WMED01002938.1 coordinate 14,825, forward strand.
TACTTCTATAAATTGATGAAATGTAATTATTGTTTCAATTTGAAAAATTTTGCATTCAATGTAATAGATGTAAATGACTTATTTTGCATTTCTAATTTTATATTTATAATAACAAGACTGTAGTACAATTTTTTCTTTGTTTCTTAATTACTGTTGCTGATTTTAAGAACTGTCCTCTTATGTAGGCCTTATGAGCTTCTTCTTTTCTTTGGCTATAATGGAATCTCAGCTAACATGTTTTTTTCCATGTGTTGGTAACCAAGATTTCTGTACTGTAGCCACTTTTAATAGCCCAATGAAACTATGGTGTTAGTGAAAATAATGGTCCTGAAAATAATGATCTTTGATGAATAAATAAAGTTATCAGATAGGGTTAATAGAGTTGTCTAATAACCATACAATATTACATATTATTACTATTAATATAGAAATACCTTAACAAAATCTGAAGGAAGCTGATCAGCTGTTGGCACATTTCCATTCACATTCATTTGAATAAAAAAACCTCTAGAAGTATTAAAGCCAGTTTTCAGAGGTAGATTGTGTTTTTCTGACAGCTGGGATATCATCCCTGTAAAAGAAAAATAGTTTCATTGTAACAGAAAGAATAAACTACACTTTTTTAAAGAAGAACTAAAGCTATAAATTGTGCAATTGTTTATTGTTGTACAATAGAGGCTGACAGCATGTTGCTGGCCTTTGCTATCACATGCAACATTTTTTAAAGTCACCCTATTACAGCAATCTTGATTGCAACGCTTTTTGTTTAATCAGATTGTTTCTTGTCATGTGAAGTCAGCAGGCTCCCCTGCTCATTGTGACACTCAGCAGCAAGTCATCTAAACAGCGATATTTGAAATTACAAGCACAAAGAGTGACCACTATATATGATACGTAATAATTTAGTCCTATATGCACCACTCTCCTTTTTTAAATAAAAGTCATTATCATCTTTATGGTGTATAAACTCTCTATTCAAATATGATACATTTAGCAGTTATCATGAGAAAAAACAAGTTTTGCAGTTAAAAATTTATACAGCTTAGTAAATGAAATAAGAATCAGGATTTCTTGCATAGTGGATGATTTGCCTGCTTCTTATTTTGCAATACAGCAATCCTGTGGCACTTCATGGCTGGCTTGGAGATTATCTTTTAACAGAAAGGTCAAAGTTACACAAAGAGGTCTATCACAATTTTATTACCTGCAGTAATAGTCAGTGTTGGAAATGGCCTACTGACATATTTATTTGTACTGGGAATGCTATGTTTTTTCATCCATAATGGCAGAAAAATAAAATAAACTGGCACATTTTAGGACATGTACATCTGGATAGTATCATGTCATACAATATTAATCCATGTCTCCAGCTGTATAGGTATTTTAAAGGAAATAACAAGAACATAACCATGTGATACTTGCTTGGTTTGATAGAAACGGTCCTGGGACATGGCAGTCGTTAACTGGCAAAAGTTATTAAACTTGGAAAGACTGCTCTGGGTCTTTCTGAGTTTAATAGTTTTCACACTTTATGTATTATCTTTCTATGTGTTTTAAAAATTCAAAGAAGATGAAACAGGCTCTGTGGTATACTCATTGTCAAGCCAGGGCCTGTTTTTTAAAGTATAATACTTGCCATAATTGACTCTTATTATCTGTCAGAAGCAAATAGTTCTGATGTCCAGAAATGAATTACGATTACGATTATCTGAACCGACTCCTAACTGTCTACAGTCCTGAGGAAGCTGATTTTTTCAGCGAAACGCATTGAGAGCTTTTTATTTCACTAAGATTGTATTTTACGACCATTTGTGAGTATATACTGTACAGTATATGTTTAATAAATTGTATATATTTTATACATACTGCACTATGATCCTTTTCTCCACATTTTATACATTACAAGTACATGTTCTGAGGAGGAATTCACAACCAACTGTCTGTCCAAGGGACATTCATCATATTTGAAGTGCTTATTTCCAAGCACCATCTGGTGAATGCAATCTCTCTGGGGGTCATTCATAACCTACTTTCACCAATATTGTATTGATTGACACCAACTTTTTCGCATCTCATGATCCAACACTAATATGGGCGAAATTTAATAAAATCGAAAATATCGATAACGTGATATCGATATTACCGATATGCAATATCGAAATTGCCAATATCAATATCATGATATTGAATTTTCCAGCGATATTATGGATTTTCCATAGAAATAAACAGATTAAAATTTCAATTGAATTTTGTTGTCACTATATTGTCAAAATCGTTCGATATTGTGATATCGGCAGTAATGATATTGTGATATCTGTAAAAATTGTTCAATATCGATATTTCCGATTTTATTAAATTTCGCCCAAATTCACATTGGGGGTATTTGGCTCCACTGCACCATTTATAGTGAAACAGCACCTTATATCACTATAGTGTTGTCAGCACCATTTATTGAAGAAAAAACATCACCGTGAAGGACATATTGGTTACTATTAATCATAATATCATCTAATATTACCGCACTATTTGGTGTATATTTCACTGTACGTTATCTATACAGTATCACACTAAGGGATTCTTCCTCTTTGTGTTTTTTGTTTTATTTTGTGTTTACTATCCAGTGTTTCCACATTGGTGCTGGTTGCTGGAACTATTTGCTTCTACTTGTATTCAAAAGGTATCTTGACAGAATACCTATGTGGTTTAAGCATAGGAACCTCAAGTGAACTTTTATTCATGTTTTATTTTCACTTCACTACATTTAGGAACTTTTTAAAGTTTATTACATTTCTTTTACATATTTTTCATTTTTATCGGTGTTTTATGTGTTTAGACCATTGTAAGAGGTGTTATACCTTTTTGTGACAATTTTACCTTGTGTCAGGTTGTTTCACTGTGTTCTTTATTGTCTGTCAAACTGACAGCAAGATTGATTTGGTTCCATTAGAGACTATTAAATAACACAAATATTATAAGAAAGGTATGATAAAGTATATGTTAAAAGTGTTATATCCTCTACAATATACTGTACACTATGTCTTAGAAGATTTTGAGCACTTTCTTGCTAAAAGTAACACATGGGAAGTAACACCATGCTTATTTTTTAAGCAATGTATAAGTCAATAAGCAACTATAATGCCCTGTTTGAGATTGGAAGACATAACAGGAGAGGGATAAAGGCAGATTATGAAAGGGTTCGAAGATATAGATATATAATATGGATCTAATTAAAAGTACATATTATAATAATAGAAAACATACTTTTTAACACTTTCTAGAAATCTTTTAGAAGCACAAATAAACATATAATAGTACAAAAGAGGTATAGGCCATTTTAATTTTTGGTGTTACTTTCCTTTAAAGAAAGCAATCAGAAATGTAAAAAATAAATAGCTTTACTAGTATTCCATAAAAGTCTAAAATATACCAGCAATATCATCTATAATTTCTGCATATGTCCTTCGAGCAATATCAAGCAGTTCATTAATATTTGGTTTAACAGCATAACATTTTTGAGTCCTTGTATTTAGACATCCTTTTGTATATCTGGTTTCTTCATTAATGACTGCTCCAATTTTTTCAAGTAAGATGTCAAACCTAATAAAAGAGCATAATGAAAAGTATTTTGTTTTATTATACATATATATTTATATGTTTTATTCATATAACAAATTAATTTAACAAATTAAACATATATTCAACAATTTACAGCATAGCAGATGTTGGTTGTAACTTTACTCAAAGGATTGCCACAATTTTAAAGTCTTAAAATGATACTGACACCTAAGGGGACTTTTGAACATACTGAAGATATTTCGAAATTACCTAACATGTTTTTGCATCCACTTCAACATTGCCAAAAATCAGTGATGTTGAAGAAGGAACAGGAAATAGAGGGGATCACATCGCAGAAACTGAACTGAACTGAAAAGATAGATAAATCTTGAAGGAGGAGTCATTGCTGAAGTGAAGGAGGTGATCAGTAGGTGTAGGAACTGATTCTAAGAAAATCTCTAGTGTTTCAAAAAAAAAAAAAACACTCAATGTGAACCTAGCCTTAGGGTGGCAATTGACTGGCCTGATCATAATTCTACATTAAAACAATTACCCTAGATAAGAACAAAGACTTCTGAAAATAAATAGGTCCTCCACAGAAAAATGATCTCACTATCATCAAGACTGTCTTGGAGTATGTGTAGAGACAGAAGCAATATGATTTCCTACTAAAACAAAATCAATATACAGTAACTAAGAGTACTGATAGAGTTTTAAAGGTAAAGGGTGGTCATACAAAATATTGATTGTGGCTTCTAATTATTTAGTGCTCTTTCCAAGTTGTTTATTTAGAAATATATCATGTCATTGTCTACAAACATCAGCAGCACTTTTGCCATCTTCAATTTCTAAAACAAGGTCCAATCAATAACAAAGTTCTATGTAGCTTTTCAAATCCCCCAAAACCTACCATACATACCTGTTATCTTCTAATGAAGTGTAATATGCTTTGAGAAGGGGTGTCTTGCAGTTCTTCAGCACAGCCTATGAAAATAAATCAATTATTTAAAAGGGCACTATAGTGCTGATATAACTGCAAACATACATATTTAACTTCTTTATACTAAGCCAATTACTGGCACAAATAGTTAAAAAAAAGTTTAGGGAAGAAATAATATTTGCTGTTTTTTTCCCTTAATTAGTTTTCCTGAGAGCTGACATTTTCTTCCCCCCTCCGTTCCCCCTCATTTTTCTGTTCTGCAAGTCAGGCAACAGGAGAAGAAAAAGCTGCCTGACTGCTATTGGTTAAGCAGTGTGCTGACCTTTTAGCTGCATAAATTAAGTTTGGAATGCAATATATTACAGAGGGAAAGCTGACTTGTACACATGCTAAGTAGTAAGTAGGACAAAAATGTCCGGGGGAGGGTACCTTTTCATGGAAAACCAGCCAGTACATGACACACACACATTCCGTGGTGTGGGAGTTTATCAGTGCTGCCTACTCAATTATTCTGCGTCACATGAAACATCTACTGGGGAAAAACGCTTCTCACGATGGTATAGTACTGCATATGTAAATATTTAATTTGACTATAGTTCCCTTTTAATATATCATTAAAGTTTGTTTTACAAATACAGATATAAGGTAATCTCATTGCATAGAGAAAAAGAAACTCAAAGCAAACTAAGCAGTAAAACAGGAGCTTATAAAATGCTGTTAAAACATTTATAAAATATATGCTAAAAAGTAAATGGGTCTAACAACCTTGCTAAATATGGTGGATCACAAAAACTGTCACTTCAGATCAAACTATGTATTTCCAAGTGTCTTTCCCCTTAAATAAAAGACTTGAGAATGCTAAATAAGCTTCCTGGCTTTGACTTTAGTAGTGAGTGGCTTCCTGCGTGGGCAATAACAATGAATTCTACTTCAATGCAAGATGCCTCTTACTGTGGGCAATGAAACAGTCACTGCAATTTGGCTTACCATAGTTATTGCTAGTTCTGAGGGACTTGCTTGAAAACTCTCAATTTCTTCACAGCAAAACTTGCTCATAACAAGCTGAATGGCTAATGAAATGGCTTGAATGTTTCAGGAAGCTTGTCATGAAGACCATAAAAGATGTGGTTTCATTTTCTTTATCACTTTACTACAGTGTTATAAACTTCTTATACCCTTAATCTTTTTGCAATTGAATAATTTTCTTTTAGGGGGTTATTCACTAAGGTGCAAATTCGACTGTCCAATTCACAAACAGCAGATTCCCATAGCAAATCCGTGACAATTTCCCCATTGTAAAGTAACGACAATTTTTAATGTTAAAATTGCGACAATTTCCCCATAATAAAGAAGCGACTGCGACAATATTCTCATTATAAAAACGCGACTGCGACAGTAGCAGTCTATTGGGACAGTCTTTAGCTGGCGAATTCCCACCTATACGCAACAATTCATACTTTACTGAATAACCCCCTTAAGCTATTTTCTAACAGGTCATTGGTGTCAGTATTAAATCTGATAGTAATTCAGCGTGTTAAAATACCACTTCTATAAAAACAAACCCAATATACCTGTACCTACTATTGATGTGCTGATCAATAACACCAGAAAAGACTTCTTGAAGTTGTATTTTAATATTATTAGCACGAGAAACAAAGTTGTATTTTGTAAATTTCAGGAAAATATACTCATTTTGCAATATGGTCTATTATTAATGGAAATAGAAAGTCATATCTATTATTCACATTTCAACCAGAGCTGCTAAAACACTGCATCAAATATGAAATCCAATCATTAAAAAAAAAAAAACACAGAAGTTGCTTCAATCTGGCCTGCATTTAGTATAGATGTTTGATACCAACTGTGCAATTACAAGCTAGAAGTCCCAGGTGCTCAGGAACAAATGATCCTCAGCGTTTGTAGGAAACATGCAGTCAAAAAGACATATCTGGTATTTCATGCTTCTTAAAACATAACTTTTATTCAGCGCAAAAAAACATCGTCTATGGTTAAGTGCTGGTTTATAGCATGAAACACATAAGACATCATTTTTTTAAACAGTCATGTATTTTATGCTAAATAAAAGTTATGTTTTAAGAAGCCTGGAAGTGCCAGATATTTCTTTATGACTGTATGAAACCGAGTCATGTCTAATTTGAGGAAATGGTTGCTGTAGTTATTAGGTTTGG
>WMED01002939.1:0-23145 GCA_019650415.1 Pipa parva
TAAACTCTGGCTTCTGCAACCGTTCCAACTTCTTTAAGGACCCTGGGAAGGAAACACATGCTTCATAACATCTTTATTTCTTCTTTGTAGGGATCAAAGAGAATCTCTTTATTTCATGTTTTCCCTGAAGCCGCTAAAGAACAGGTAAATGTGAACAGAAGTTCTGGCAGTTCACCCGCAATAACAGTGTACTTGTGAGTTATTACATATGTACTATTATTCAATTTCCTTATGCCCTGAACCATTTGTGCTCTTAATGATACACAATGCAATTTTCCATTCCTTATTCCCCACTTAGATTGTAAGCTCTTGAGATTGTTGCCATGACCTTACAAGTATTTATACCATAAAATGTTATCTTGCGTGCTCCCCCTACTGTGGAGCTATGTAAATTAATAATAATAATTATTACGCTGTCCTAAGGTCGCATGGAAATTCTGCATTTGTAAGCCAATGATGTGACGAAGAATATACCAGTGATGTATATTTTATTCTTACCAAAACACAGCAGGAAAAAGATTAAACTGAACAATATGGAACTTTTCTTCCATGATTTGATTAAGCATTTCCCATAATGACCCACAGCAAAGACGTCTCTGTGCAAAGTGCTTTGGCAATACAAGCCAAAATGAATGATCATAGGTTAATGGAAGGAAGGGAATTGGTTTCCATGTTGATTTAGCATCATTTCAGTGATTTAAACGACTCTCACTGGTCTTATTACAGAGAATTAGTTGGGGTTTGTTTTACTTGGCGTAACCTGAATGCTGTGCAGTTTTAAAGCTTAGGAAATGGTCATAATGTTCCTTTATATAACATCACATTTATTATACATTAATTTATATAGTAAAAAAATAACGCTTTACAACACTGAAGAAAACTTTAATACAGGTTTTCCTTGGGTCTGAGATGAGTAATGTAGTTCTTAATAAAGCAGACTTTCCTTTGTTGGAGAACCGTGCAGTCTCCCAAAAGTATACTGACAGTTATGGAAAGGAAGAGACCACAGACACGCAGCTATGCTGCAACCCCACTACATGTTTCAGGCATCCAGCCCTTTATTAATTAAGAGTACACTTGATAAAGGGCAGGATGCCCGAAACAAGTAGTGTTTTCACTTTTACGCAAGTAAAGGTTGCAGCACAGCTGCGTGTGCATAGTTTCTTCCTTTCCATAATTGTGAGAATCTTATCCAGCTGTCATTTTGACCAAATGGTTGAGCCAGCCCTGCTGGGTTAGGAAGGAAAGTTGTTGATAGAGATTCAGGAAAGAAATACACCTGAAAGGGTCTGCTATAAGGTGGCGCAAATTAGGGGCTTTATCAAAGAGTTACCAAAGAATTCAGTGGATATTAGAGAACCATAGGGCAGACTGTGTAATAGGAATTAAAAGACTTGTGTTGTTTTTGCACATGTGAGGCCAGGGATGCAAGAGCCATTGTAATCTAGTTTGTGACCTCTGTTGCTTTACTTTTCCAGGTTGTGAAGCCTTCAGATATACTTTCGGAATATGAACATGGTGTAGGAGGAACGGGGCATACTATTATCCCTCTGCCAGAAACATTGACAGTGGATGGGGCTGCCATAATCATTTCAACAGTGACTGATGCACAGGCCCAGGGTAAATAGAGTAGATAGAGAAGATATGCTAACAGGGCTGGTTCAGGTTGGTGCAAACTGGCCAATAGCCCAGAGCACCCAATGTCTAAGGGTGGCCCCAGGTGCAATCAAACCCATTTTGCATACTCTCTCTATCTGCTGCTTGTCTGGCAAACATACCAGTTTATGGAGCCTCACCTTAAGCCTTGCCCAGAGCCCTATTCCATATCATCCCTGTAGAGAAAGCTATATCTGCAGCATGTTAATTATCTGATTTGTAATTTCCAGAGAATTTCATTTTCTTGTGTTCTACATCTTAATAAAAGATTGACCCCCAAAACTGACTAGTGACTGACATCTTTTCCTTCATTTTATTTCAGATATTCTAGGTTCCCAAACAGACTGCGGGTCAGAAGACAGGGGAGAACTTTGTTCCCTGCAAAATATATCCAAAACAATCCTTTTCACCTCAGTCATCCTGTCTTTAGGGATGGCATCCCTGTCTATTTGTCTTATCTGTAAGTAACAGTACAAATCTTATTACATTTTTATTACACCCCACCACATGCATCCTCAACATGCCACCCTGTCCTCTTCTATATACCCACTACATACACCCTCATATCCCAACATGCTACTCTGTCCTCTTCTATATACCCACCACATACACCCTCATATTCCAACATTCCACCCTGTCCTCTTCTATATACCCACCACATGCACCCTGATATTCCCTCATATCCAAACATGCTACCCTGTGCTCTTCTATATATCCACCACATACACCCTCATATTACAACATTCCACCCTGTCCTCTTCTATATACCCACCACATGCACCCTGATATTCCCTCATATACAAACATGCTACCCTGTGCACTTCTATATATCCACCACATACACCCTCATATCCAAACATGGTAACCTGTCCTCTTCTACACACCCACCACATGCACCCTCATATTCCAACATGGTAACCTGTCCTCTTCTACACACCCACCACATATACCCTCATATTCCAACATGCTAGCCTGTCCCCTTCTATATACCAACCACATACACCCTCATATACCAACATGCCACCCTGTCCCCTTCTATAAACCCACCACATGGACCTTTATATTCCAACATGCCACCTGTCCTCTTCTATGTACCCACCACATGCACCCTGATATCATAGCATACCTCTCTGTCTTCTATATATCCAATGCATGCACTCTTAGATTCCAGCATTTCTCTCTGTCCTCTTCTATATACTCCCTCTATCTCCCTAATACCTTCTAAAACAGGCACCCCATCAATTACTTGCCATTTGTACATGTACATCTCATCTATATTCTTCATACACCCTTCAGTCCCATGTATACCCAGTAAGTATTTGCATCATCCCCTGAATGTTCTGAGCATACCCTTCCTGTCTGTCTTTATATGCTCCCTACAGACACAGTCATTGACTCCATCTATTGTTCTTTCCCATAGTGCAATACTTTTACCACCCAGCAGCTCATAGAGCCTGTCCTGACTATCTGGCGGTGTGTTCCCCCTCTTTAAACTGCTCCCTTACAGAAGGTGCCAATCTCTGCCCGCCTAGCAACCTGTCCAGTGGTGAGATAACTGAAGGCTTCTCTGTTTATTTCATTGTTTATACAATTATTGTACAGTAAGTGTCTGCCTTTCTGCTGACATGCATGCTGGGAAATCTTTCAGTAGTTTCTCCTTCTTGTTGGACCCACAGAGTACAAGAACCCTGTGCTGCTGGTGACAGGACGCTCAGTGCTGCAGTTGTACAATGCCAACACAAGCAGGTATTACACAGTGTGTCACCAAGGCTGGCAGCCCTCCTATGGCTGGACAGTATGCAGAGAGCTTGGGTTCAACAGGTACTGAGAATCTGCTACTCCTAAAATAATACACTTTAGCTCCTGCTTTAAATCCAGGGTGTAGCACGAACCCTGCTCTATGCTTTCCTGTACAGTGTATAGCATCCTGCTCTATGACTGCCTGTACAATGTATAACTCTCTGCTTTATGACTTCCTGTACAGTGTATAATTTCCTGTACAATGTATAACTCTCTCCTCTATGACTTCCTGTACAGTAAATAACTCTCTGTGAGTTTCTGTACAGTGTAAAACTTCCTGCTCTATGACTTCCTATACAATGTATAACTCTCTGCTTTATGACTTCCTGTGCAGTGTATAATTTCCTGTACAATGTATAACTCTCTCCTCTATGACTTCCTGTACAGTATATAACTCTCTCCTCTGTGAGTTCCTGTACAATGTATAACTTCCTGCTCTATGACTTCCTGTACAACATTTAACTCTCTTCTCTATGACTTCCTGTACAGTGTATAACTCTCTACTCTGTGACTTCCTGTACAGTGTATAACTCTCTACTCTGTGACTTCCTGTACAGTGTACAACTTCCAGATCTATGACTTCCTGTAAAGTGTATACCTCTCTAATCTATGACTTTATGTACAATGTATAACTCTTTAATCTATGACTTTATGTACAATGTATAACTCTCTGATTTGTGACTTCCTGTACAGTGTATAAGTTACAGCTTTGTGACTTCCTGTACAGTATATAACTTCCTTGTATCCTACTACTTTTTTGTCTATAAACTTTTACCTTCTTTACACGCACCCTAATGACCGGTTTTCCTTGTGTCCTGGTGGACCAGTCTTAACATTGCATGCATTTAAAACATATTAGCATTAGCTACAATTTTTGCAAAGGGGTCTTAAAATTCATGGTAAAGTCACAATGAGTTTTTTTGTCTTTATGCACATTTACAAGTCACTGACATTTATGTGCATTTGAAGTCAGCCTGTCCTAATGGGATTCCCTTTCATTTCTCCCTGACAGTCATTTATTGTCTTCTCCTGTGTTACTCAGTGCCACACATCCTGTCTGCCTGGAGGCTTTTGCAGTTGTGAATAAAACCAGTCAGACTCCAACAGCCATCTTGGAAAGTTTTCTGAGCCCTGTGTAAGTACAACACTACCAAACATGGGTACTCTGTAGGCTCTCGTAGCCCGGAGATAAGCTCCCTACTGTGACTCATGGATAAGGGGTAGGGCTAATGATGCGATTTTCATCAGATTGGATAAGGCTTCTTTAACAGGTGCCAATCAGCTTGCTGTGGGGTTGGATTTGCTTGAAATGGAGCAGGTTTGGGCAAATATGGACTGGACTACCAGAAGCAAACCTAGGCCTGGAGAACATGACAGTTTCCCTGGAGACCCAGCATTTACCTTGCAAACCTCTGTGTGAAACCCGGAAAGTTCTGTGGTATGAATAATACCCAGCGTGACCACAAGATAGAGCAAGTTCACATGTAAAAGCTTCTAAAGCAGTTACATTTTATTAGCATCTCGTGTAAGGGCCACTAAATGCACAGGCTGGCTGGTATGAAAAATGCCTGATGGCCTGTGCTTAGCTAAATCAGCCCTTTGTAGCAGGCAGGAGGCTTACCCTGCAGCCAGCTGAGCTCTTCATTTTACAGACAGATATCTATCTAGTTCCTTACTGTCACAGTACATTTGGGGGGTTATTCACTAAAGCCCGAATTGTTGCGTATAGGTGCGAATTCGCCAGATAAAGACAGTCGCAATAGGCTGCTACCGTCGCAGTCGCGTCTCTATAATGAGAATATTGTCACAGTTGTGACTTTATTATGGGAAAATTGTCGCAATCTTAACATTAAAAAATTGTTGCGACTTTACAATGGGGAAATTGTCACGGATTTGCTATGGAAATCCGCTGTTTGCGAATTCGACAGTCGAATTTGCACCTTAGTGAGTAACCCCCTTGTTCTTTTGCAGCACATGGTTGCAATTCGTGCACTACATTTAAATATTAGCACATAAAAGCTTTCCTAAAAGCACTCATGTGCATTTACCATCACAAACAACACAAAAATCCTTTCCATTCAGTGCCAGTAAAATGTCAGTAATTTTTTACTAACTAGCATCATGCTGGAAAATTGGTTTCCATTTATTCTGAAAAGCTATATAGACTTTTTACTGCTTTAGGAATAAGAGAGAGAAAAAAAAAGAGATCTCAGCGCCATGTGTTTTATTGTCTTCTGTTTCCAGACTACCAATTTCATAAAGGATTAAGCCAAAGCTTAGTTCTTAGTTCTATTGCACATTGTTCAACAGCTCAGTTATCTATCCATCACACTTTACATAACTTGGTAGCAACTACAGTTAGTTTAAGTTACCCATCCACTACACATTATAATCTTCCGTAGCCCAGTTTCCCACCAGGTACCATTACGCTGGAAATTCTTTATTGTTCAGTGTTTCAACTTTCACCCTGATACATTAAGGGCCTTAATGACTAAAGACCAAATAGTCACGTATAACTATAAATTCGTATTTGATCACCACTTCTCCATGTTCACTTATTGAGCAAAGTCTGCAATGTGGCGAATACGCAACCAATTTGGGCGACTGCGTTAGCCACGATCTTGCGGAGCACTTTGCATCACTTTGCGTGCACATGCACAGGTACTTCTGCTATTGACTAAGCAGCGGAGTGTGTTGAAGGAACAGATGCGACTAGTTGTTCTGCTCCGAATTCACATGTTTGATTTAGCCACATCAGACTGGCAAATTACGGGGGTTGATGGCAGGACCCCAGTATTATACTATCCGACTTACTACACCACACATTGCATCTGATAGCGATCGCTGTTATCCGCTTGTAAGACAAGTCTATTTGCCACTTAAGCAATAATTAGAAGTGAATTTGCAATTATTTTAGGGATGCAACTCAAATTGTAGCGAGGTAAATTCAACAGGTGAATTCATCCTTTAGTCAATCAGCACCTAAATGGCTTAGTTTCCCATTTACTTATATGACAAATGCAAGAAATTTGTAAGACCCTCCTCACTATGTACAGCTATGTACTGCTGCATTTTTATTGTTAAAAAGTAGTTGCAACTGACTCACCTAGACAATACTAGGAACAGGTTTCTATGTGTGATCGGACCCTAAAATGGATTGTTGGGAAATCTACATTACAGTATATCTATAGAGTAAATGCCAGTGTTGCGTAGTGTATAAAGGATAGATATAACTATCAGCGCTGCGTATGTTTGTGGCTCTTTATAAATAAAATTACACATATTACTGTGTCTGTCTCTGTACAGGGATTTCTGTCCTGCTCAAGAGGGGGTGTCTCTACAATGCACAGGTGAGAGCTGGTAGAATTAAATGATCATAATTCATACCTTCCAATATACCAGGGGGAACAGTGGGACAGCTGCTGCCATCACCAGTGTACCACCTTCTGAATTCTGATTGGCTGATTGCCTCTGCACCTTCAAACCAGTTATCCTTCTATAAGTGTCTGTACCAGATCTTCATATAGTTGTGAGAGGCCAGTGTCTATAGGCGACTCAGATGGAAGGACTCCTCTCGTGGACATAGACAGAAGGGAATCAGGCTGATTAATTCTAACTAAAAAGTATTTACAACACTTGTATTTGTGATTTCACTTTGCATGAAATTATTACTGATGCCTCCTATGGCAATGCTTTACTTATACTTCAGTCAAACAACTTGACAGCTGTAGGATCGTGCTAATTTGAGTGCTGACAAAATAAAGCATTTTGTCCTGGAGTTACAAACTTCACTGTCATGGCATGTTTCCGAGGGTAGTGTAAGGCAGGTAGGGGTTAGGGGAGTAATAAGATTTATAAATCAAGAACAGCATAAAGAAAGACACAAGAAAACAATTTTTTTATTAATGGGCCCCTTCTTGTTTCCTGGGGGGCCCCAGCACTCCAATCCAACACTGGACATATTGTTAGAGGATTCTGGGACAGCTCATATTTCCCTGTCTGCGTTATCAAAACAGACAAACAACCTGAAAAGACAAAATATGTGTTTCCTTTTTCAGACTGTGGACGCCCTGTTGTTGAGACTCATCGTATTATTGGGGGGTCGGAATCCACCTTGGGAAGCTGGCCATGGCAAGTCAGCCTACGATGGGATGGACGCCACATGTGCGGTGGAACTATCATATCTTCCCAGTGGGTGATGAGCGCAGCTCATTGCTTTGTACTGTGAGTAGTTATAGATCAGTAAGCCTTTTGGCCCAGGAGGTGCTAATTCATACAAAAGTATTGAAGGTCAAGTAGAACACAAAAAATACCCAATATTCAGCGATTGTTTTTAAAAAATTTTTAGATAAGATTAGATATGCTTATAGGACCACTAAAGATTTGCCTGAAAGAGGCTATTGTATTTAAAATTAGATTTAATAGATACTTTCCTGGAGGTGACTGTTGAATGAAGATCTTGCTCCACTTATACTTCTGTCCTCGTAACTTGCAGCTGCTGAAGTCTCCCTTTGGTGTTCACATGCAATTAAGTGCTGTTTAGATCTGCCTATGCGCCCACCAGCAGCAGATTGCAGCAGGCAGGGCTGCTGCTGCTGCTGGTGAGGTCGACTTGGAGGAGGGAGAAGTGGAGCAGAATCTTCATTCTGTATCCATTAGAGTCTGCAGGACAGAAATGAATAATAATAATTTAGCTAAATGAAAACAGCTCGTATCAGGGCTAACCTTTAGTTGTCTTTTAAATCTATGGAAGAGGTAACTCTGATGCTGTTTAAAACCTTCTTAGCCACAGTTACCTGACTGTTGGGCGATGGAAAGTCTTTGCTGGTTCTTCCTCTATAAACCAAGGAACGTCATACTCCATCCAAAATATCTACTACAATGGTCTCTACAACTCTGAAACCAATGACTACGACGTGGCTCTGCTTAAAACTATTGATCCCATGAATTTCTCTGGTAAGATGTCTATCTTCCAATATCTTCCTGGGTCTGTATAGACGATTTTGGAATACAGTGTTTACGAGTTATTGTGAGTTTGGGCACGAGCACTGTATGTCCCTGTGTAACCTGTCTCTTTGTGAGTTTGTGTGTTAATCAATCTGATAAATATGTGTGTCATGAGGCATACACCAATGTATTTTAATGTTCTACATACCAGGAGAATATGAGATGGGTATCCTTTCATATCACTAGGAACATGTACCCCAAGGAAACAGATTCAGGGGGTTATTCACTGAGGTGCGAATTCGACTTTCGAATTCTCAAACAGCGGATTCCCATAGCAAATCCGCTACAACTTCCCCATTATAAAGTTGTGACAATTTTTTAAAGTTAAGATTGTGACAAATTTTCCCATAATAAAGTCACGACTGCGACAATATTCTCATTATAAAGACGCGACTGTGACAGTAGCAGCCTATCGCGACTGTCTTTATTTGGTCGAATTTGCACCTTTACGCAACAATTCAGACTTTAGTAAATAACCCCCTCAGTCATTGGCTTCGTTTCTCTTTTGCAGACATAATAAAGCCTGTGTGCCTTCCAAGAGCGTACCAGCAATTTCAGACTTCAGGCAACTGCTGGATCATCGGCTGGGGTCATACGAGAGAAGGCGGTGAGAAAGGGTTTTGTGTAGTGTTGGGAGTTTGGTGGCTCGTATGCAAAATGGGGTTTCTATTATCATTGTAATTCTTTGTATTAAAAGTGTATATAACATGTAACTATCCAAACAATGCGCTAACACAAACCTCTGACATTTTGATTTAGCAAAACAGCATTATTAGGAAACCAACTAGAGCCATGTAATAAATTATGTTATTGGCCAAAAAAAAATAAATCAATCAAAAAAATCTGATATCCTGTGTTTCACCTTACTGTGAGTACAGGTCATCTTACAGTAACAATAAGGGATCTGCAGATGTTCTCTAGCTTTCGGCCCAGGATAACAGTCCAGTTTAGGATGATCTCAAGCTTGAGAAAGGGCTGAGCATAATCACATGTTGCTCTGCTGTCTCATGTAAAGTCGATAAATCTAAAAAGACATTTTCATTGACATTATAGAACACCACTCAATTGCTGGTGGCCTTGGAACATGCAACCAGTAACCAAAGTTTTTACAGAGGTCACGTAACCAACATTAACCAATCAAATGGCTGCCATTCATTATTCTAGCCCCCCCATATGAGATAGCACTCTTTACTTTTCCTTGTGGGCCACCTTTACTGCTCAAGCATCTATCTGTACTCATGGTTGTAACCATTTGTAGCGTATAACTTAAAACATTTTATTTTGTCTAAGAAAAAAAGTTTAATAAAGTCATTTTTTTGAACCAGCGTTCTGGTTCAGCAGGTTCAGTAGCTAACATTTCCAACAGACTGCCATAAGCAGTGCAGCAGGGTTCCTCAGAAGGTAGAGAACAGTCACTCCAGGTTTTCTACACGGCTATTCAACTTCTTTGTTTCTGAACCCTAGAGGGCACTGTCCTGTTATGGAAATAATATGGTATAAATACAATGTGCAGGGATTGTTCTATACCTATGACAGTTTATTCCATTGGTATTATGGATATGTGGTAAAGCTCATGGAAAGGATACACTGTCTGTAGAAAGAGATTTATCTTGAATTGTTGACCAAAAAATAAGGTCAGTCAAAAATATTTTTGCAGATGGAAATATTTATTGAATAAAACTTTGACCCTTTAACTGGTTTCTTACTTCCTTTAAGTTTTAATAATGCACCAGTGAACTTTCTCCTAGCACATTTCTTATATTATTTGTTTCTTTTAATCAATAAAATGTATTTTATATTGCCATTGCTCTGCCATACCAAGCTTTAGGCAATAATTTAAGAGTCTGATCTATCTTTCTCTAACAAAGAATTGTTCAATAAGGTAATGATTGACCTAGAGTTCGCTTGCCAGCAGTGCAACATTAATGAGATCAATATCCCTTTATCAGCACAGTGAAACTGAGCCCCTAAATGATTAATAGTTTATTTGGAATGTTAATGTTGGGGATACCAAAGAAATTATGTAGAGACTGATTTATTAAAAGAACACTATCGTGTTGAAACCCTAAAACCTAGACACCACTTTGCCCATTTCACAGCTGGTTTAACTGTAATTAGACAGAACCAATGGGAGTTTTGTGATTTATTTCTACATCTTTATTCTTCTTCAGTTTGCATACAAGAAAATAATTTATTGAATCAATGTTTTGATTACTGTGGGTTAACATCTTGGCCATCATTTATATATTTCTCTGCCCTTTCTTCCAGAACAAGCCATTTTGTACGAGACCGTTAAGTACGTGTAATTAAATAAGGTTGCATAGTTGGCTGCAAATGTGGACATCTTAATTTGTAGATTATTTACAATATCATAAATAAAAACAAAGGAATTAATCTCTTTCAGTGAAATCTCATCCCCATGATTAGCCCCATATGTATAAATTCCATTTAGTATAATTCTCTCATCTCCATTGCTAAACACATTTACTAACTAGACAGAAAAGGTTTCAGATGTTTCAAAATATGGTGGTCACTAATGTGGTAAGATCTGGTGTGCACCAAAACATTTCATTTGGCTACTTATAGGGGCCAAACATTTCATTTTAGTGTTAATCTAGTAAATAACTAGAAAATTTAGTAAATCTAGTAACATTTTTTGGGATATAATCAAAGCCTTATTTTGATAATAGTTTCCCATTGATATGCTTTCTCTCTGCTATCTCAGTAGTGTTAAGAATGTTCTTTACCTTCATCGGGCGACTTGTCATCATGGTCGCGTCATTGCGTCACAATAATGTCATTGTTTCACGGTCATGTCATTGTGTTGGAAATGTGTTTGCCTCATTTCCACCGTGGTTGCGTTCCCACCATTCTTCCTTTTTAAACCAGTCAATTTCTGGTATTGGTGCCCTATTATTTCCCCTGACCATCCATGGACAGCAACCTTATGGGCCATGACCTGGATGTAGCACCACAGCAAAGACCACTGTGGAGGCTCAAGGTGAAGACCGGGTATACCTTAGACTCCACTGTGGTTCCAGTTCCTGGCTGTTTCCTCCTTCTCCTTCCACTCAGGCTTTGACCAGATACTGATAAATAGTATAAACTATGATATTCTTCACTCTATTCATTGATTGTTTTATTTCATTCCAAATCTTATATTACTAATGATCCATTTGTGCTATTCTGTTAACTCTTTTAGGACAGCTCTCTTCAATTCTCCAAGAAGCAAAAGTACAGTTGATCAACAATCAAATCTGTAACCGAACCACACACTATGCGGGGCAAATCACTTCTCGAATGCTTTGTGCTGGTTACCTTGATGGTCAAGTTGACTCTTGCCAGGTAGGATGGTGGTACCCACAGTTAAACAATTGTCATTTTCTTTATTTCTCCTATCTTCTTCCTGTCTTAAAGGAAGCTTGATTGAATTGTAATATATCACAAATAGTATAATTAGGGTTGTCTGTCAATTCCACACTTTGTTATCCAGACAAATTCACCTTAATTTTACCAACCTTAATATCTATCTATAGAGAAATGCTAACAAGCATCCATGAATGTATAAGATCATGTAGGTGATATTAATATAATTCTCTAATAAAATGACATTTCAGTCCCTTTTCCAAATCATGCAACAAAAGACTGCATCTGTAAAAAAAAAAAGCCTGCATAATTAGGGCTAGTGTACTTTTAATTAAAGATAACGTGATTATCTACAGGCAGAGTTGTTACAATGTGTATATACAACAAAAATCAATGAGACTTTCACCCTGAAAAAGACCCATAGGGTTATCATAAAATTATCTGTAACAGGAGATTATAGAACAATTTATTTATGAATATCTCAGTAACCTTCAGATAACATCTTATTGGTAAAAGAAAATATATCCCTTTATTGATAAGGGCTAGTTTACAAATATTAACCTTGGTAATTAAATGGCAGTAAATGATTTGTCATGTGGCATTGATGAATAATAAAACACAAGAATGACAAAAAAAAACAACTAATTTGTATTTTTTTATGCTAAATGAAAAGCAAATCTGATTTAAAAAAAAATTTGCTTCAATTAATTTATTCCTAGTAGCTTTGTGACCATTTAATGCTATTAATTCTCTCTTTAATTCCTTATAAATATAAGAGAACATGCCTTTGCATATTTGGCGTTATAGATTTTATTATGCCATGCTATATTCTAATGTAAGGTGTATCCAGCATCTGCAGAGCTCTCCAGCTGCCTTGTTGTGGCTCTGAGCGCATCTCCCTCCCCCCGCCCATGACCTCCGACGCTTCTTCTGATAGGACGTTGACAGATCATGTGATCAGGAGCGTGCATTCCTCCCCCTTTGCGGCTCCGAAAAAATGTTTTTCTCCAGTGGAGGAGGGTGCGAAATGGCTCCCTCCTGGGCGAAGGCTGCTGACCCCTGTGCAAGGGAACAGACCTCTAGAGGAACTGTTGTTGTTGCTGTTGTTGTTGCTGTACTATCTTGCCATACTGATGATGACACAGTCACATTTAAAGCAGAGTTACATCACAATTGGAATCAGTGATTGCTCCAGAGTAGCATGTTGTCTGGACTAGATGCTAAAAAAGAGAAATCCTCCACAGACCACCGCAGATTTGCACAGCATGGCTCTCAATGTAGATGGCATAATTAAAAACAGATCTGATTGTCTGGCTACTGATTTGAACAAACGTATCTGCCCATGTACTACCATAAATTATTTTTTCATGGAAATTTAGAGAATTATTGACTAAAGTGGGAATTCATCTGTCGAGTCCCCAAACAGCAGATTCCCATAGCAAATCCGCGACTGCGACAATTTTAAAGTCGTGACCGTGACAATATTCCCATGGAAAAGACGCGACTGCAGCAATATTCCCATAATGAAGTCACGACTGTGACATTAGCAGTCTATTGTGACTGCCTTTAGTTGGCGAATGCACACTTTTATGCAAAAATTCAGACATTAGCCAATAACCCCCTTAGTGCATGAATGTTAGATTTTCATTGGTCTTGGACAGGTAACCCCTGCCTCACATTCACTATTGACTTGTACTGTGTCGAGACTGAAAAATGCATTTTTTAATGAATGTTTTATACGCTCGCATTCATGTCGGAGGGCTGACTGGACTTGACAAATAGCAGTAATTTAGCCATAAAGTTGCTGATAAAATAATCTTAATTTGTGACATTAGAAATGATTGGGTCCATTGATTTTACAACACCAAGCATGTATTGCGTACAACTCTCCCGGTGTTGCTGGTGGTTTTGTTTATTTAGTAGAAATTTCCACACTGAGTGTTAGGTTAATAAAACATAAATATCACTGGTGGATACCAGGAATCCATATGAAGTTACAGAAAACTGTAAAACATAACAAACTTATTACAGATCTTCCATTTGTTTTTATGTAGACTTCAAATAAATAGGGCCTTTTTCATGAAAGTCCTAATTCAACTTTCGAAGTGACATATTCCAATAGCGCCGAATTCACTTCTCCTTATTCATTAAACCTGGAGTCCCCAATCGCCAGGCACCTGTCCACGGTCCCCATGGTACCAACCTGCATGATGGTGATGCACACACAGGAAGGATGTTGCCAGCATGTGGACCACGCCCCTACAGTCCATCAAAAATTTGCCAGGAGAGAAACTGGTCCCCAAATTTGCAAAGGTTGGGGACCACTGCACTAAACAAAGGATTCCAATAGTGAAGAAGCAAACAGGGTCAAATGAAGTTTCTTGCGTAGTTAGTCAGGTAGTAGTATGATGCATAGCCATGCTGAGTGATGCAAATCCCACCAGTGAAGTGCAGTGATGTCATCCTCGTAACTGTATATAAGTGAATATTACATCCCTTTCTAAGTCTCCCTGTCCCTAGTTCATCCTCACAATGTGCCACTAACTGTATATAAGTGAATATTACATCTCTTTCTATGTCTCCCTCTCCCTAGTTCATCCTCACAATGTGCCACTAACTGTATATAAGTGAATATTACATCCCTTTCCATGTCTCCCTGTCCCTAGTTAATCCTCACAATGTGCCACTAACTGTATATAAGTGAATATTACATCCCTTTCTATGTCACCCTGTCCCTAGTTCATGTTGTCACTTGGTCACAGTCATTATTGTCACTTTTGTATAAACAGCCACCTTACGACAAACAGGAGCACGTTGTCCTGGCAAAGGAAATTTGTAGAATTAGGAGCAGTACGCCTTACCAAATTTGCTAATTCGGCACACTCTGATGGTTGATAAATAGGTGAGCTCCATAGATACGTGACTGTCACAAGCATCGGATGTGCCTACGGACTCATCGCTTCTACGGACTCATCGCATAACAGGGTTTGAACAGGAAAAGATAAGGAAGTGGTGAATTCATGTGTATTCGGACTTTATACAACGATTCAGAATTTTAAAAATAAACCCCATAATATGAATCATATTAAAACCCCTTCACCAGTTTTGTGAAATTGTCACATTTAAATACACAACAATGATTTAAGCTGTATTATTCCACTTGAATAATTAGAAAGATGAGTACTGTGGTATTAATAGCAATAGAAATTGTGGCAGTTTTCCATGTGCTGACATTTTTTAGTAGTAAAATATCTGACTGATGTTCCATTTGCCAGACTGATCCTTTTTGCCAGACGGTGATTTATGGACAACAAAAAAAATAATTTACATTTTGCTTAAATGATGGTCATTTTCCAGACCTAGTCAAAATGATTATTTCTCACAGGGTTTTATTAAAGCAATTGAAATTGGCAAATTCTTAAACCAAAAATGAAAGGATCAGATTTTGTAATCACGGTAAGTTATCGCTTTCCATTTTCTGGAAATAATTAAAACACTTACACAAAAATAGAGCTCCCAGGCATGTTACCACTTTATAAGAGGGCAGTAGTTCAGCTATAACATTAAGACTAGTTACCCTTGTGCCACTGGTCTATTATTGATTTGCACTGTGTCGGAGTTGGCACTGACATTAATAAATAAAATACAGTATAATATAAGTCACCAACCCTATGAATCTCATGTGTCCAATTAACTTTTAATCACGTTTTACTCAAAGGGACAATATTATGGGGATTATTGGCTAACGTCCAAATTGTTATGTAAAGGTATGAATTTGCCAGCTAAAGACGGTTGCAATAGACTGCTACTGTCGCAGTCGCGACTTTACTATGGAAATTTTGTCGCAATCGTGACTTTAAAATTGTTGCGGTTCCGGATTTGCGATGGGAATATAGTCGAATTCTCACTTTAGCCAATAGCCCCCTTTGTCTTTCAAACACAGCACATGAACTTTTATCAAGCCTTGATAAAAAATATTGCTTATATATTCTATAATATGTAATGTTCCATATAATATTTAACTCTGTTTCTCTGAGCTTTTCCTTCACTTAACCCGAGTGCAGTATGTTATAATCCAAACTGATATGTAGGAAAGAAAAAAGATCAAATGAACAGATTTTTTCAATATTCCTGCCTTGCCCAAGTGTCTCTATTATTATACTATTATTGTTGATAGCTATTCATTTAAATGACCTCCAGGTAAGGTGGAAATTTACTATCAAAAGTTTTCATTAGTAATCATGGACTCTTTAGAAATTAGGCTTACCCATCATGACATTGCAGTTTTTTTTACACACTCCAGTTACACTGCACACTTCCCAGATATATTGCTCAGTGGCCAGTAGGTCATCAATTCCATTGGTCATTGCTAAGAAGCTTACATGTGACTGGCTGGCAGGGTCCCACTGGTTTACTAAGCTGGCTGAACCTCCACCAAAGCAGTACCCCCTTTACTGTTGTAGTTGGCAGCAATGTGAAACCCAGCAAACATATAGAGATAATGATGTGTGAGTAAATACTCCATGGTAAGATATTGAGTACATTGGGTTGTAGTGATGAGATAATGATGAATAAGTAAAGACAATAGATTGTATTACAGATATAATGGTGAGACATGGAAAACATTGGATTGTAGCGATGAGACAATGATGAGAGAGTGATCACACTGATGAGATAATGTGTGCATAATGAATAGACTAAGCTGGGGAGCACTAATATTTGTTTCTTTAATTTCACTAATACAGGGTGACAGTGGAGGTCCCTTGATGTGCCAGGAGGAAGGCTTATGGTGGCAGGTTGGCATTGTGAGTTGGGGAGAAGGTTGTGGCAGACCCAATCGTCCAGGAGTCTACACTAATCTCACTGAACTGTTGGACTGGGTGTACCACCGGCTCCAGGTGAGTAATAAGATGTGTCCTGGGAAGGTCTGAGGAATTGCAATAAGCTATTCAGTCTGTAATGGGAAACTCCTGATTGTATACTAGGAAGGACAATTTTACACTGTAGGGCCAAGGCCATACTACCTGCCTTGTAGCTGAGATCATTGTAATCAGGTTCATTATTGTTTATAGTATTGTAATTAGGCCCTGGCCTAAGAGAAATCAATATAGTTGTAGGACAGGAACAGGATTTCCTTCTTATTTACTTTAATGTTCATCTGTCTAAACAGTAAAGACGCTCTGATAAACTGTGAGCAAATATACATGACCCTAACATGACTTTAGTAAGGTAGCCTCAACGGTTCGAAGTGACTTTCAGATTAAGCACTCCCTTTATTTCTTGGGAAGAATATCATTGCAAAGAATGATCACCAAAATTGAAAATAAGTAATCACTGGAAGGAGATCTGGGTAAGCCAAAATATTTCGGGCATTCTGGCTTTCTTGGAAAACTTCAGTTGAAAAGACCCAGTTCTTGAAGCACTTGATAATGGGTCCATAACTTGAATAAGCAATCTACAGTTAATCGGGACTACTGGCATGGATATACACTAAATATTGAGTTTGTTTCCTTTACATTGTTTTCCATCACCTTTTCTTAGCTTTTTGCGATAGACCAAGTTCTTGCCCGCTATGACAATGCTTTTAAGGTTCACGTGAAATACCTATCCATGCCAATTACTGTGAAATTAAAAATTTAAAAAAGAGGCTTTGCAATGTCATAATAAGGAAGCCTTACCTTACCGGCTGTCTGTTTGGGGTTAGTATCTGATATATTGTTTTCTTTAGCTAATGGATAATGTTGCACACACTGAAGGCATTTGGTTGCCATCCCACACCTGAATGAGGAAGAACAACAGAATGACAGAGTTAGCAAGGTGATTGTGTTGGCTTAGATGAACACAGCTACCACTATTCATATTCAGCTCCTTACAAGGCATTTAAAAAGTTAATTGAAAGATATCGATTTTATTCATTAAGAAAGTTCTGTCTTTGCGCTGTGGTGTTTTTGAGGTCTCCTAGTGCCAGAGATTTATACTAATGGTTCATGTCCACCTTTCTGCCCTGATTATTTGTAGTAATTGTTTTGTGCATATCTGAACATTCATCACAATGTTTTTAATCATCTTTTTCTGTAGACTGATAATGGGATCTTATGACACTGCATGGACGCACTGGAAGAACAGCAAAAGACTCTAATGAAATAAACCTTTAGAAAACTTGCACTTTGTTTTAATGTTTGTTAAATGTATTGAGGACCAAATTATTACCTAAAAGCAGCTGCATACTCTCAAGATTTCAGTAGGCCAAAGGTGCCAAAATGGCTGCTCTCCAGATAGCTGAGGTGGCTATTGTTACATTACAATCTATAGTGGAATAAACCACACATCTCATTTTTATCCTCCCTTGCAAGAGTACCACGTAGCACTTTTGCAGGTGTATACCTCTTTGGTAGAGGATATGTTTGGTTGTGTTCTTTTATTTGGAGTTCCAATTTTACCCATTGTCTTGCCATCTTTAAACTCTCATTTTAGTTTACCTCATGGATCTCCGCTTCTCAACTGGAAATGACCCATGCATGAAGGTCCACAAATCTTATGTTGCGCCTCCCACATTGATAATTTTACTGACCGAAAGATGGAGGTGCACAGGTTTTGTATTGCCAGTACATTCATATACAAGACTGGTCCTATTTACCCAATCAAACTGTTAGGAATGCTGTGTGCTGCAGGGGTTAATATTTTCTGAAGCTGCAACCAATTAGCATTAGGCACGGGTATTAAGGACGTTATTCGACTGATGAATTCTCAAACAGTGGATTCCCTTAGCAAATCCACAACCGCGACAATTTTCCGTAGTAAAGTCGCGACTGCAACAATATTCTCATTATAAAGATACGACTGCGACAGTAGCAGCCTATTGTGACTGTCTTTAGCTGGCGAATTCACACTTTTATGCAACAATTCAGACTTTGGTGAATACTTCCCTAAGTGTCTGGGCTTCTCCCCTCCTCCTTGCCACAATATTGTGGCTGTTAGGGGAAGTGTGAGGAGTTTAGGGTTCCTGTAATAAATTATCTAGTGTATGATATAGGCTTTGCCTGTCTCTGATTCCAGTTCTCCCTGTTGTGATGTGTTGCTTATATCTGTCTACCCGGTTTACTGACTTTTAGCTCGTCCCTTGCTCCTCTCACATGATTCCTGATTTCGGGCCTAGCTTGTTTTGCCTGTTTATCTGGGCCTCCCGATACCAACTGACACCAACTGACTCTGACACCTCACCGGCTCAACTGCTCAGTGATTTATAGTTACAATCTCCCTTTGAAGGGTTTATTTCATACTGCGTGTCAGTATGGACCCAAAGAGTATGTATGATTAGCCCATTATATTACTCTCTAACAAGGTAATTCAAGGGTCTAGTTGACATCCAGCTCACAGTTAGGGCTCCGGCCCCCCAGCATTTAAGTTAAAGCTTTCAACGAGAAGATATTTCCTGGCAAGGACCTTACTTGATTCCACTCCTGTGTTACCTCTGAGGGATATTATACTTATACCACATATTACACTTATAACAGTGTTTACAGTCGATCCTTCTTTGTCCTAGACACAATGCCTAGTGCCCATTGTACTTTTCCTAGATACAGTACTCAGTGCCAGTCCTATTTATAACCTGATACAATGCTCAGCACCCAACCTACTTATAGCCAAATGCCCATCTTGCTATTTGCCAGTTACAATGTGGAGTCCAGAGCACATTCTTCAGTTTCAAATGCTGAGTGAAAAACACATATACCAGTTACAAATGAAATGCTACAGTTACAAATGCAGAGCTTAGAGCACTTACAGCATCTAATAGAAGGTAACACCACCAAGTAGACAGGGGTAAGGTTGTTCTCTTCCTAATATAGCATGCTGCATTGTAGAGGAGACTCTGAATTGTGAGGTTAAGTAGCTTGTGCTGAGGGCAGCATTAAATGCCCATCAGACATCAACTCATTTCTCCCAAAGATCTCACCTCTTTAGACACATCCTAGAAGATCTGCAGTGCCGCCTCATATAACACAGTTGCTCTGCAGTGCTACCCAAGATATTCTACTTTGCAGTGTCTCTCACAGACATGCCTGAGATGCAATGCACTGTGTGCTCTAGATAATCTGCAGTGTTTCACATGTGCTATTCGGTGCCCTCACAAATGCCCCAGTCTGTTCTGAAGTGGCCCCACACATACATAGGTCCATCAAGATCAACTTATAATGAAAAAAACAAAATGTAAATAACTTGTGTACCCTTGTTGTTCCAGAGGACTACATGTCCTAGCTTGCTCTACAGTGCTCCAACACATACTCTGGGCTACTTTGGGTTGCAGTGCTTTCACAAATGTCCCAATCTGCTCTTCAGTGCCCCCTCACATGCCCCCCGTCTGTTCTGCAGTACCCCCCACATATCTAAGTCTGCTCTACTATGACCTCCATACATGCCACAGATGATCTTTACCAGTTCTTCCTCATCCCTTAAACAGAAGTTCAGCAGTGCCCAATGTCTCCTGTGCCCCACTGCTCTGGTACACACATGGAGATGCCAGAGAAGGGGCAGGGCAGTTATTTTCCATGTGGACATTCCTTACTTAGCATTGGCTAGGCAACTAAACATAGCTGCTCCAACACTGGTCATTCAGATTAAGCAAAGCTGGCCAACACCAACCATACATTTTATTATACCAGAGCATACAGGAAGAACTGTTGTTGGAGCCAGACCCTGGGGTCCAGACAGTTAGGCTTTTGTGGTATGACCAATGCAAGTGATATTTTATTGTCCTGTAGTTGGGATTATGCTGTTAGGCCCTGTTTGGAAAGTTTAGAAGCCCCATTCATTTGTAATAGCAGTAATGCCCTGGAGTAAAGGGATTTGTCACACATTTATACATATAGCATAACCAGTTGTAGTAACATCTACAGAGTACTATCTGCAACAAACGGGCTTATTCATGAAAGTCTGAACACTTGCACAAAGGTACAAGTTCACATTATGACACGACAGTCACAGACTTATGGAGTTGTTTACATTATCTTGCATGCACTTGCACAGGCAATTCACCTATTCATCAAGCGTCAGAGTCTGTCGCAGTAGAAAATTGGCACTTTCACCTTTTTTACTTCAGCAGATCAAAGTGACATATTAGGGGGATGACGGCAGGGCTGCTGCTGTCTGACTGGCTATGCCTAGCTAAGCAAGAGAGAGCATCTGACACTGTTCGCTTCTTTGCAATGGAAATGTGGTCGCTCAGTAAGTAAGTAGAGCGTAGCAACCCGAAGTGACGAGATTTTTATTTTCGACAGTCGAATTCACCCACACCCGACCTGCATAAAAAGCACATTTCAATAAAAGTATAGGGGTTAATGATATCCCGTATCCTGTTTTATTGTTGCTTAGGGGTTCCAATTTTCCCCCGGACTGCTCGCTTCCTGTGTGGCGGAACACGAGCTTCCAGAAAAGGAAGTAAAGGGTTCATGGGAAAAATCATGTTTTACAGATAAGTCGGAATTATGTTTGCACATTTCGCTCTCCTCTCACACTTATTCTCAGTGGTGTGAAAAACAATTACACTTTCAAAGAAATCGGGAAAGTTGCCAATCATTTCACCCGCCTACAACTAACCGCAGCGGCAAGTCTGGGCAACCCAATCAAAAACAATTCAGTTTAATTTTTTTTTCTTTTGTAAATAATAATTGCAGGATAACCAGAATTTAAAGGAAAATAAATTTAAAAAAAAACTATGATATAAGGACCAGCCTGTTGAAGGTTTCAGGGAAAGGAATAGTTAACAGGCGCAGCATTCTCAGCATTGCAAGAATCACAGCTGCTTCATTAACCCTAGACATGCCAGGTGTAATAAACAAATGAAGGAACTCCTCGTATGCGCAGCACTAAACTTCTCACGTCTACAAGGCCTTGTAAGGAAAATGCTGAATCATGTTACATAGACAGAAAGAGCGAATGTGCCTGATCTTTAACTGGACATAAACATGCTACCGGGTGTTCCTCCTCTCATATGACATAGGCATGCTACTGCCAGAGGGTGTTTCACTAATTTTAGGCCTCTCTGTTACAGGAGCAGAGAGAATGTCCCTGTGTAACCTCTGCTTATGTGTTTATTACAGCCATGTGTATCATTGTCTCCCAGCTGTCCCCTTAGCCCGATTACAATATGTGCCACTCTGCCAGCATCCCTTCTATCACACCCAACAGTTGCACTGGAGTTCATCAGTTCTCATCTGTAGCCTCCTACAGTAAAACCTGGCCACAGTAAACTGTTTTCAATATATGATGGGTGTGTGCATCGAGTGTACGTGCACCTGGGCACATAACTTCAACGTTCCCTTTCTTACTCTTTGCGGTGAATGAAAGAAAAGCTAAAATAATTTTAGGAGCGTTTCCCTTGTGCACATGGTATTATTTTATAGACTGTTTCCTTCTGCCTGTTCTTGTGCACTTTAGTTTTTAAATAAAAGGTTCCATTTTTTTTGGTTACTCACTGACCTGAACCATAGACCTGTGACCTCTTCAGCTGATGTGGGATTAAAATTCTACAGGGATGATGTTATACACCAGTTGCTGTGGGACAGTAGGGTTTACGTTACTGAGGGCTCACTGGGGCTAAAGAAAATAAATTCAATAACTTTCATGCACAGGGGGTAATTCAGCACACTCCGAACTTACCCTCTGATGATTCGCCTCTGCTCGCAGACACTGTTATGTGCTCGCTGATGTGCTGCATGCGGACATCAGTGAACGCTTTAAAGGGATTTAAAGGTGACTCAAGTTGAGCCTCCTGAGCCTCGCCGAGACTGGAATCCCTTTAAAGTGTTCACTGATGTCTGCGCGCAGCACATCAGCAAGCGCATAACAGTGTCTGCGAGCAGAGGCGAAGCATTGGAGGGTAAGTTCGGAATATGCTGAATTACCCCCACAGTGTATAAAAGTTGTCCTAAGCATATTACATTATTCTGTTCCTGGTAGACCATCAGTTAAATTACTGCCAGTGCTCGTGAGTCCGTGAGTCACATTGCTCAGTATTATGTTGCATAATTCTCATTGAATCAAAAGAATACAGAACTGCAGTTCATTTCCTGAAACTTTATAGCTATACACTGCTGAATATGGTTATTCTTTAAAATCCGAATTGTCGCATAAAGGTGTGAATTTGCAAGCTGAAGACAGTCCCAATAGAATGCTACTGTTGCATCTTTATAATGAGAATATTGTCGCAGTCATGACTTTACTATGGAAATATTGTCGCAGCCGCGACTTTAAAATTGTCACAGTTGCGACTTTACAATGGGAGAATTGTCGCAGTTGTGGAATTGTTTTGGGAATCCA
>WMED01002940.1:9191-23141 GCA_019650415.1 Pipa parva
TTTTAACTTTGTTACAATAAATTTTGGATGATTTTATTTATTTCGGAGTGCCAGAGTCTTTCGTTCGTTTTTGTTTACTTCTACTATTGACAAAGTGGAGGAGTGTGCAGGAGTGAATGTGACTAGATTAACTGCTCCGAATTCACCTGTTTGACTTTACCAATTTAGACTGGCGAATTAGGGAGCTGATGGCAGGGCTCCACATTCCACTACAATCCAACTGACTGCACCACAATATGCACCTGACAGTGATTGCTGTTGTCTGCTTTTTTGACAGGACTTAGTCAATGCTTAGAAGTGAATCCGCAATTATTTTGGCAGTGTGACTCAAAATGTAGAGAGGTGAATTTGACAGGTGAATTCATCCTTTAGTCACTGAGGCCCGTTACAATTGGTGAGGTACATGTCAAAAGCTGTAAAATTGATTAATTCGAGCATTGGCCAAATAGTTTGCACAATTAGCTGTCTCTTTCCAATAGAGAAACAGAGAAAATACTATTTAGCATTAACACATAATCAAAGCAGATAAGGACCATGAATGGAATGGATGGTCATTTGAAATCATAGGAATTATGTAGGAAATCTTGGAAAAACGTATCTTTCAGAAGAAATTCAAGCTTTATTATTGTAGGCAGTCAGGAAATGTTAAGCACATCATTAACACTATATCGATTAACTAGTGATATAGGGCTTTTTGTTCAACATTTGGATTGCTCTTCAAGGGGATATTTATGAAAGTCAAAAGTTTTTTTGCAATTTGGTAAGGATGGTAAAATATCAGCAATATTTATATTTTTAGTAAAATTCAGTACGTTTTTTTGTCAAAAGTGTTCAGGCTGACAAAATCCCATTATCCCCATGGAGTTGGTCCAGTCATTTTTTTCAAACTCTGGAGTAAAAAGCATTTGTCGTTATCGGTATGCAATAGAAGGTGAATTGCACTGAAAACAGTGAAAACGTTGCTGATTTCAATGGATTGATATTTACTGATATCAATCTTTACTTGTAGCAACTTTTTTAATAGCCCTTTATAAAACCGCAGATTCAAAAATTTCAGCAAATAGATAAGTAGCATCTAGAAAAATGGTGAAACGAATCAGAAAGGTCTAAATTACCTTTATAAATTCCCCCTATATATTGGGCAAAATTTAATAAACTTGTAAAGACCTGATTTCTCCTATTATAGCTTTTTCCTATGAGATCTTGGCTGTTTCTCGCCGTGCATATTGATCGATTTCTTCA
Organism: Pipa parva; assembly: GCA_019650415.1. Classification (NCBI taxonomy): domain Eukaryota; kingdom Metazoa; phylum Chordata; class Amphibia; order Anura; family Pipidae; genus Pipa; species Pipa parva. Next base: position 10,434 of record WMED01002940.1, read on the forward strand.
ATTGATATTTACTGATAGAAACTTTTCGATCGAGATTTTTGATTGGATTTTTCCATGGAAAGGTAGCCATGCTACTATTGTAAAGTAAGACTATCTTTCCATCGAAAAACCCAATAGAAAAGTTTCTATCGGTAAATATTGATATAAAAAAAAAAAATCGATTGATATTTACCATGAGAAACTGCTGAGATCTCGCAGGAATAAACTCGAAAAAGACAAAATCGGGTCTTTACAAGTTTATTAAATTTTTACGATACTATACAGTATATTGTTACATTTCTGATTTGTCCAAAAGAAGGTATTAAAATAAAACCAATGCTACTTTACCATATGATAGCCTATGATTGCTAATGCTGTTTGAGAAGTATTCTCCAATATTATGTTCTTATTGAGAATGAATATATTTGACTTGAGTAAAACTGCATTTTACTATGTGAGTTTGTACAGTACATACATAATCTCTACAGCAGGTTTTCCCAGGGTCGTACAAATAAATTAGCCTTGGGAAATCTTTGGATCCCATACTCCTTTGTTGAATAATAGCCTGTGCTGTGTTTCAGTGTATAACCTACATGATGGGTTATCCAGACTCCTTTACTCAGCTAACACACTTTACAGCTACCTTAGTATCAGGACTCAGATGGATTGCAAAGATGACCCTGACCTCCATAAGACCTGCATTCCCGTGCAAGGATTGAAGCATGTTAATCAGGAAATTATGGTTGTTAGTTACAGAAAATGCATTACTGTGAAAACCAAGACAAACTACTTATGAGAGGAAGTGATTGGATTATGGGAGAAGAGAGATGGGTCATCCATAGTCAGTAAAACACAATGATTTATACAAATTTTTTCCAAACAATTTAACACAGAAAAAGATAAATCAGTATATAAGATTTATACAGAAATTTTACAGCTTCACTGAAATAATGCTATAAAAATGTAATATCTTATTCTAATAAAAAAATATCAAATATATGTTAATAAAATTGAAGACTTAGTAAATTTATTCTTTCTGTTTATTTATAATATTTATTTAGCACTGACAGATTATGCAGCTCTTTAATTGACTTCTGAGTTTGTCTTTGGATTGTGGTGAGAAACTCACAGATGAAAGGGAGAGCAAATAAAACTTAGGCTGTTGATGCTCTGGGTAGAATTGAACCCAGGAACCCAGTGTAGTACCTTTGGCAATATATAATAAAAAAATATATATATTTTCTTGTTTCTATATATTTTCTTGACCCTTTTTGAAACCTAAGATAAAAAATCTAAATGAAATGGTGACTTTTTTTAACTACTCGTAGTGACATTACAGGAACACTAAGGGGGTTATTCAAAAAAGTCTGAATTGTTGTGTAAAGCTGTGAATTCGCCAGCTAAAGACGGTCGCAATAGACGGTTACTGTCTCAGTCATGGCTTTACGATGGGGAATACTGTCCTGGTCTTGACTTTAAAATTGTCGCGGTCATGGGTTTTCCATGGGAACATGTTGTTTGAGAATTGGTCAGTAGAATTCTCACTTTAGCCAATAACCCCCTAAAAGTTGAAACAGAAGAAGAAAGTCTTTGAATTAGTCACCATTAAATTATTAAAATCAAGTGACAGTCTAGCCTTAATTTATTTAGGCATTCATTGTTAATTCTGAATGTAACCTGAGAAAGATGATGGTCTCATCTGGATTATGTGCTCCCCAGCATATTTAACCCCCCATGACCACTTCAGCAAGTAAATGGGATCATGTTCATTTTTATAGCAATGGGTCACTTAATTAGAATATATGCCACTTCAGAAAAGAGGGTGGAGGGTGGCCAAAAAGATTGCTGAATTCAATAGCTCTACATTTGAATAGGGGCAATGATTTGCAACAGGAGCTTAACTATACTTTAGTTCTTGTTGAAGTTCCCTTTAACTTTGTTTAGCATCACTTAAGTTGTTGACGATTGGTGCCTAGAAGGGTGGACTTTGAGAAAAAAAAAAAATAATTATTTTACTCTCCATAATAACTAGATGAACAAACTGTTTTCTACAAACTAAACAGTTAAACCTGATATTATTCCCCTTGCTTACTTTGTAGGGTAGTTTGATTATAGTCTTAGTGTAATTGACTGATGGCATTTGTGTCCGGGTACCTAAACATTTATCTTGGTTAGGGATTGGATGTGTCAGGTTGCAATACAATGCTAGAAGTGCACATATCATCTGACAGCTCAGAATTCCTTTAATCTCAGGATTAATGACTCTAAAGTAAAGTCAGCAGAAGCATCTTACAGTTCATGTCCTTTTATTTTATAACAAGCCTATAGCTTTACTTCTACTGTTAATATACAAGGAGAATTATGCTTGCAATAATCTCACTTTATCATGATAGGGACGTGGCCTTATTAACATTTTTAAAAGATGTATGCAAAATTATGCATCTTAATCAGAGCTCTGTGAGCCTTTACTGATTAAAGGGATGCTACAATCAAAAATGTGTTCCTTTGCACATTAAAAGAATGTAAAGCATTTAGTAAAATACTGAAAATTAGCATCTTTCATTCTTAATTATTTAAAATTCTTAGAAAGTAGTTATAAAATAGTTATTGTACCTTTTGTGTGTTTAAAAAGGGGGGTGATTTGACTGTTCGTTCTTTAACAGCACAGCAGTCTGGTCTTTTTTTATGGCAGAGATACAGGATTTTATTATAGCGGTAAGTATAGCCCCAAACATCACATCAGTGCAGCAGGTTAGGCTATCATTACACTGTTTTACATAAGAGGTCTGTGTAAAGGCAGAAATGAGTAATTTTAAATGATGATTTTATGATAACATCTTCAATAAAAAAAAATAAAGTAACATTGTTTCTCAATCTAATATTTTTATAAAAGTACACTTTCATTTTTTTCTCTAATAACCATATGTCGTAGTCAATAATTATAAAATTCTTCAGCATTAGATACTGTTAACACTTAGGGGAAAGTTTAATGAACTTGGAAAAGCCCGATTTAGCTTTTCTAAGATTATTACCACGAGATCTTAAAACTTTCTCTTGGTAAATATCGCGAGAGTTTTTCGTTTGATATTTACTGATAGAGTGACTAACTTTACATCAAAAAATTCAATAGAAAAACTCAATCGAAAAGTTTCTGTCGGTAAATATCGATTGAAAAACTCTTGTGATATTTGCCGTGAGAAACTTTCGAGATCTTGCGGGAATAAACTCAGAAAAGCAAAACTGGGCTTTTCCAAGTTTATTAAATTTCACCCAAATTTAGGTTTTTCTTTCTTTTTTTTTTTCATTTTACGCTTATAACATTCTAACATTGCTAACCGTTTAATGAATACATTGTCTTTGTGATTTTGTTTTTAATGGGGAATTATGACCCAGCATGCAATATGTTAGGTTAATGCTTTCAAACTTTGCATATGCAAAGGATCATGCACATGTTATATCTTTTGAATAAGAAGGTACACTGTTTGAAATTCTACTTCCCATAATATCCAGTTAACTCTTTCCCTTTAAAAGTAATTAAAAATGTTGTATTGATACACTTTGCTATATTTAAATATGTCATCATTATATTTAAAATATAATATGAATGAATATTTGCTAAAAGTGAATGCTTGACTTATTTTATTAGCTGCAGAGGGACCTCCAGAAAATGTAACTGTAACGGTAACAAATCACAGCATGTATATCACCTGGAAAGATCCTGCAGTCATCACGGGGCCAACATCGTTTCGAATCAATGTGACATCGGTAAGAACAAGTTAACTTCTTTTTTTATTTATTACTAAAGGAATCTATCGAACACAAACATTTACTTGCATAAAATAAATCTGTATATAGAAATTTATTCTATAGAATTATAGAGAATCTGCCACCCAATTTACACATAAACATTTCTTTAAAAAAATGGCTTGGACGCAGTCTTAAAAGCAATGCGTACAATTACGACCAACTAGCTTTACTAGAAAGTGCAGAGTGATCTTACTTGGTTGGGAACAAAATTAAGAAAATTCATCAAAAGTGAAAATCTTTCCAGGGATATAGTAAGTGTAACCCATAGCAACCAATGATCTGTAGGCATTTAATGGTATGAGGTATCTAGAGGTATCTAGCCAACTTCTGATTGGTTGCTATGGGTCACTAGACCCCTGTAAACAATTGCCCCTGCTGATAAATTCCCCTGATAGATTATTATGGTCCAAAAGATAGGTTTTTCATTCAGTCGGATCTTGTGGAAGAAGAGGGGTTCCTGGAGAATAGACAGTCACCACCATTTTTGAAGTGACTCTAATATTCTGAGAGTTTAACAGAAGAAAATGCATAAAAAAGTATTTGAATGTGTATATATGTGTAACAGTTTCTTTACACAAACATTGTCTTTATAAAAAGCTTCTTAATACAATATTTTGTCTACATTGCGCACACTCACTTTCCTTTTTTTACTTTACTAAGCTGACATAGAATTAGAAAATATATTGGAACAGCAAACAGTATTTGAGGTCATATAAATAGTGAAATAAAAAACTATATATCATTCAAGGGGGTTGTTCACTAAAGTCCGAATTGTTGTGTATAGGTGTGTATTTGCCAGATAAAGACAGTCACAATAGTCTGCTACTGTCGCAGTCGCGTCTTTATAATGAGAATATTGTCGCAGTCGCGACCTTATTATTAGAAAATTGTCACAATCTTAACTTTAAAAATGGGGAAATTGTAGCGGATTTACTATGAGAATCATCTGTTTGCGAATTCGACAGTCAAATTCTCACCTTAGTGAATAACCCCCAACGTGTAAGGTCTTAAATTTAGGCTGGAGTAATCCAGAACTGGGGCGAACAAAGTGACATTACCTAATTTCTGGGGTAGCCAAGCTTGCAAGAATTGTCTTCACCTGTTCCTGAGAGTGTGACAATTCTCTCATAACAGTTTATATACATAGAAATGTATTTGATAGCAATATCACTAGAATAAGGTACCCAGTTTGAGAACATTGTACCTGCCTTGTTTAATTGTGATAAAAACAAAAGTTTTGCTGTTAAATTCTGAAAAAAGAACTGTTTTACTTGGTATTGAATTAAAAATATAATCACTTTGTTATTTTATCTGTCGAGTTATCCAATTTCACACTTGGTTGTAAGTTCAAAGATAGGGGAGTAGGTAACCAAAACCAATAACATGTCTTAGTTGGGTTTTAAGATGAAACCATTTTTAATTTACAAAAACATTAGATAACTGAGAAAGAAAATAGCACGCATGAAATCCGATAAGATCAAGAGTCCCATAATTAGCTAGATAAGAAATGGAACCAATATAATTGATGGAATGAAAGATGAACATAGCTATCACCTACAACATGTTGCCCAACTATGTAAGCATGTGTTGTCATTTTATGACAAAAATTAATTAAAAAAAACTTTGAAATAATTTAATCTTCAAATCGCTGAAATGTGCAATTCTGCCCAGTCTTATAAAGAGCATAATGTCCTTTTTAAATGTTCTTCCTCTTTTACTGAAAGCTTGTTAAGGACTATTAACACACTTATGAATATGCCTATTAACCATAAGGTTCAATCATTTTGCATCTACATAGAAGGGGATTTTTTACTGTAAGAACAGTGAGGTTATGGAACTCTCTGCCTGAAGAAGTTGTTATGGTTAATTCCATTAAAGAGTTCAAAACTGGTTTGGATGCTTTCCTTCAGTGTAAGAACATTATAAGTTATGGGTACTAGATAACTGAAGGTGGGACCTTGATCCAGGGAATTATTCTAATTGTCATATTTGGAGTCGGGAAGGAATTTTTTCCCTAAAATGAGGATAATTGGCTCTTGCCTCATGGGTTTTTTGCCTTCCTCTGGATCAACATTGCAGGAAAATAGGCTGAACTGGATGGACTTGTACCTTTTTTCAGCCTTATAAACTATGTTACTATGTTACTATGTTACTATGTTACAGTATCTGCTTACCTTCTTCTGACTGCACCAGATTAAACCTAAATCCTGATTGGCTGTCAAACAATTGGTTCTTGTGCACACAAGATATATTTATCCACAGTTTTACCAGTATTAGGAGAAGCAGAGAATCAACCCGACCATTGTTCATTGCTAGTTTTTATAATGTTTTTTTTGTAGCACTTGTGGAGAAACATGCTGTACTGTTTCTCAAGTTAAAAAAGTAACATGGCCACATCTTTTGCAAAAAAAGTTCATAAAATATTATTCTGTGGGATATCACCAGTCATACTCTATCTGTATCAGAGGAGTATTAAACTGAACTGCACTCTTGGGATCACTATTCTTGAAAATCCCAGATTCCAGAGGCATCCTGTGCTCACTCACCATTACATTCTTATTAGCACCTAAACTCTCATGTCAGGAGGTTTAGGGACTTGTTTAGTGCTTTACAGGAAACTATAAATCAGGATTAGTGCTTTGTCTTGGTGCAAACTGTTTTCCATTTAATACATGGATGAACGCCAGCTTATTTTGTATCTTTTACATGATGAATTTAATGGAGAGAAATGCATGACAGTTCAGACAACAAGAAAGTCAACACTAAAAATGAATGGAAATTGTTGCTCAACAATTTTACTTAGTGTATGCGAAAGTCAACGTTCCCCTTACAAGACCACAATAGCAATCAACGTCTGTTTAGTAGATCAGAAACTCTAGGGCTGACTCTGAGGGGGGATAGACTAACACATCTGTCAAAGACCCAAAAAAAAAAAAGTCTTGTACAAACTTAATACCTTAGCAGCTGCATTTAATATACCCGCACGCACCAAGAAACACTACTGTACAGCTACCTAATCTACTTATAAAAATGCACATTGAAACAATATTGTAAAACTTAGGACCTACAGGGAAATCAGGGATGTTTTTTAAGAGTAATTGCTCAGGGACCTACCTCCCACTAACAAATCCGGCCTGCCAGCTATACAGCTCTTCCTAGTTTAGAAAGTATTTTTTATTTTGTATTAATAAAACATATTACATGATGTCATGTGGTTCAAAGGTGAGTGTAGGCATGTTAGGGGCATCTGAAGATGAAAGAAATGAACTATCTGAAATAAGTAGTTTCATACCTTTTATGTAACCATCAGTTGCGGTGGCTGAGCAAGCGCAACATGAATTTGTTTAGAAATAGAAAAGCCATTGGCAGAAGACGATGATTGCACAGGACCCAGGGCAATCATCTTTTTTTTGAATTTCAGTTCAGAACATGGAGAATTTTTTTAAATTACTTCTGAATGAAACCAGTGACATCTAAAAGCACCCATAATTACTTCACTGTAATCTCCAACTAGAACCTTCTATTTAAGTTTATATAACGCTTCACTGACTATACTGTTACGTTATCCTACTATTTCAATTGATGTGTAGTAATAAACATTAAATTGTTCCCTAATGCCTTTTTCTTTCATAGGTCAACAGTGATGAATACAATCAAGTATTCACCAAACTGTGGAATGAAAGTAAAACCTTGGAAGTCACTGATCTCAGGCCATTTACAAATTATTCTGTAGTAGTCACTGCCTTCACAGGGCCCTTAAATCTAGCATTCGTTGAGGGGAAATCCAGTATACCATTCATCGTTACGACTCTTGAAGCAGGTATTTATGTCCACACAAGACTATAAAATGTTTAGGGATGAAACAGCTTAGTAAATGCATGTGGGACAGACTGAAGTGCAGGTACAGGGACATCTGTACCAGTTCTTGCTGGGGAACTGTTTGTATATGTTTGGCCTTGAACAAAACAGTAATAATTGGACTTTTATGAAATGTATGATTACAGAATAATGCATGACTATATTACATCCCCCTACATTGAAATAGTTCAGCCTTCTAAATCCTGCCCATAATTTATTGTATCTAGATGTTATCCTAGTCATATCCCAGATTTGTTCTCACTCCCAGTATTCTATTGTTTTATATCACTGTAACCGGGGCAGACTATTGGGGGGGGTTGCAATAAAACTTAAGTGCTTGAGGCTTGGCCTCCTGTCTTTCTCCCCCTCTTCCTTTCCCGATTACAGAGTAAAATGTGATAAAGGATTTGTACTCACTCCTCCAAAAATATACCTGGCTTGACCTGGCATTCTCACATCTGGCCTTCCCACTTGCATGCCAAGAAATCAATGTCCATTCCAATATACTTTGTGTTTAGAGGATCCTCTTTATTTATTGCAGATGCTTTGCACACATATTCATACAGTCATTTCACTAACCAGATCACCATCAGTGGGCTATCTCTCCCTTTTCCTGGCTCCACGGGACCCTTACCTGGGGTAGACCTATATTAAGGGTTATTCTCCTACATGGGTAACTCACAGCTCCCACTCCATCCCATTGGAGCTACTTTCATGTGAAATTTTATACACCATGAGCCTTCTCTACAAGCAAACCACACTAAACAGCTTACTCCAACTAACTAGCTAGTAATCGCCTACTTCCTGTTCCAGGGATCCTTATATCCTTTTTGAGGCATCACTCCTCCCCCCAAATGGGGATAACTATACTACGCTTAAGGGTAACACTCCCACCTATCCACCACTAGGTGCGCTATTTCTCCTCTCACCCACAGTTACATGACATACATCTCTCCTGTCCCTGACGTACTCCTTATACTACTCTAGTAAGGGTCACCACATTTTCTGTACCCCCTTACATCACCCTAGAATGTTCTGCCTTTGTAAAGATTACATTTTGAAAAGCTTTGGTAATTGTCAATTTTTTTCATAGGGCAACAAACCCAGGTTTCCTGCCAGATATGCATAGCCTCTTGTCATTGTGTTCTTTACAGCCATATAAATCTGGCCCCCCTAACTCAATTGAGAATGTTATTAACATATATAGATACACATCAAACTGCCCAGATACATTAATTAATGGCTAGTTATCCAGAGTAACCAGTAATAATCTAAGGTGTATTTAAATCCAACCATAACACTTAGGCAGATCCACGTCACATACTGAAATATTTAACCGAGACTAGGATTTGCTTTTCTCATATTGGAGGTGACTAGCTGAGTCTGAGTTAAACTGACTGGGCCCTTTACATCACTTCCTGTTGGCTGCACTTTATTATCCATGGGAAATAAGAGTAGTATAGCCTGCATCTAATTGATAAAGGTAACTAAAGGTAAAACTGTAATGTGTATTTAGCCAGTGAAGTTCTATCATTGCCAAGACAAATTGCTCTGTGTTTGCCTTTTTTATTTTTGCATTATTTGACATGAGAATATACTATTTAGTTTATTGGCTACTGGCAAAATTTCACAATATTTTGGATTGTTTTTTAACTGAAAAGTTTGCATGAACATTTGTGAAGTAAAGATAGTTCTTATGTAATGGACATGTAATTAAGGAAGACTAGAGTAATGACATTTTACAGGGCTTTATATTCTTTTACAAGTACTTGTGTTTAGGTTTATTATGTCCTGCTTTGTATGAGTAATTGCCCACAATTCACAACAGCATTTAACCCTTAATTCCCAGGTAAGTAGGCCTTCACCTAAGAGCAGACCTTCACTAGGTGGAGCTAGGTGACTTGTAAACAGGTAAACACAATATAGGAAGGTCCCAAAGAATTTTACTTATTACTTTCAAATTATTCAGTTTATTTACCAAAAATATTAAACAGTTAATAGTCGTCCACAAACTAAATGGGTATCATCAATAAAAACTATTTGCAAATCTATAATGAGACTAGTTTCATACCTAGACCTGTTCTACACACACTTCCTAATGCTGTGTCCTGGAGTTATGGCATAAGATCCCAAGCAGCAGTAGGCACCTTTGACTAACGTTATACTATATGGCACTCTTTCTCATTTAGATACCCTATCCTGGGAGTATTAGCACTACGTGTGTTAACTATATGTCACAACCAGTGCATTTCTTGTTGGATTCAAAAGCTGCCCTAACTAACCTAACTTGTTTGTCTGGTGCCTCTCACATTATGAGAGAAATTATCCTATAACTAACAACTGTGGGATAACAGAACACATGACATGCACTTCTCTTTTTTTTATGGGCTTGAATCATGATATCTCAAAGGGTTCACATGATTCAGAGGTGAGAAACACTAAATAAAAATGCCCAAATATATTACCAAAAGCTACAGGGATAAATTGTAGGAAACATTATTTGCATTTTAATTGAATACAACATGAACAAATGCAATACATATTGAACTAGTCCATAATTATCCAACCTGTCTGTATAGATACAGGGAGAGAAAGATCAATACATGGTATGGGGAAGCAGACTGATTATCCTAGCCTATGCTACATAATGTACTAAAGACAGGGTCAAGTAGATTTGATGGTCAAGAAAATGGGAATTACCTATTTTATTTGTTATGTTATTTAGAAATTGTGTAGGATGTCCCAAAACACAAGCAAAGAGCTTTTCTTTTTAAAGTTTATCAAATCAACTGATTAGATTGCAATTCCAGTGCTAAATTTTATTACTTTTTGCCAATGTTGACCTAGAAACACAATATTTAAACAGATGCTAAATTGTACATTGAAGTCCATGACACTTTAGAGCTTAGTATTTGGAAAAACGGCATCATTCAAACCAAGGGGGTTATTCATCAAGCTCCGAAGTGAGGCGCGTAGTGTTCGCCTCACTTCGGAACAACTGACATTCGCATGCTGATGTCCTGCACGCGGACATCAGCATGCGCATGTCACTTGTTCCGAAGTGAGGCGAACACTACGCGCGTCACTTCGGAGCTTGATGAATAACCCCCCAAGTCTGCTTGAGTTTTATCAACATTTGTTAAAACCAGATATGCCCTTTTTCAGTAATCACTGTTTAGGCTAAACATCTACATTCCTGAATGGAATTTCTACTGGTAGAATAAGCCAGAATATCTGTAAATACCACTGTAGCAGTTAAGACTGATCAGACTGTAAACCATTTTACTATTAAAAAATGCTCTCCTGTCCTTGTAGTGCCAACTGAGCCACCCAGAAACCTAACATTACTGCCGATCCTACATGATGTGACAAAGTTTCAGTTTACCTTCATTCCTCCATCTGAACTAAATGGGAAGATTCAAGTTTTCCAAGCAGAGGTTTACAAGGAGAATGACACAAATATTGCTCAAATCCGAAATCTGAGTATTATTGCACAGAAAAATTACTCCATCACTGCAGAAATAGACGGCCTTAAAGGTGGAAATGCATACAACATACGGGTAAGGGATTCTTTAAAAGTACTAACTTTGAAAACTAACTAACCAAGCAAGTATAGCAAGATTTCCACTTCATTGTGTAAATTTTATGTTAGAGATTCAGGGAACCTAGACCATCAAGGTCCATTTTATTTATTTATTTTCATTTTATTTATAGGTTCAACTGCATAATCCTTTGGTTTTACTAGCTATGTAACAAACAAAAAACGTGTTTGTCTATGTCAGCCAAATGCTTTCTAGGTATACCGGTACATATTTTACCCAGAGAGGGAAATGCTTCTCTACTGAAATTACACAATCTTGGCATATTAGGATGAATTTGCTTTTTGTTTGATAATATAAGAACATAGATTTGTGTGCGCATGGAGTTTGTTCTGCTAAGGAGTCTTTGTATAAGATAGAGCTGGGTTTAAGGTCTACTGCAGAATTCCATCAAAAGGTTAACCTAAGGTAATGGAGACAATGACAATTGCCTCTTGAAGGAAGTACCAAAAGGCAACCTCCCTTTGAACTTAGTTACATAAACTAAGGAAAAGCCAATCATTATTACATAGATTATAATAGTTATAGTACCTTCTAAAGCAGGGGTCAGCAACCTTTTTGGCTGAGAGAGCCATATATGTGCGACTCTGCTCAGCCCTTTTGAATCCGGAGCTGCTGACGTCATATGTGAAGTCACATAGGTGATGTCAGCTGCTCCGGATTGGCTAGCAACCTGGAAGCAATGAGAGAACTTTGTCTCTACAGCGCTTGCCGGCGATTAGCCAGCAGACTGTAATGAGTGGCGCTTGCATGTGAGCACCACTCGTTACAGTCAAAGAGCCAGATGTAGTCAGCAAAAGAGCCACATCTGGCTCGAGAGCCATAGGTTGCAGACCCCTATTCTAAAGCAAGATAGATAATTGCATGTTTACTGCTGCAGTGTTTCATCACAGACATATTTTTATTACTTAATACATCTCAAGAATGAGTACTAATTGGTGGCACTAATTCTATACCACGGCTACTTGAGTAATATATATGTAATTTTTCACAATTTAGATATATGCAATCAATGGAGCTGGAGCAGGACCCTATATACAGACAAACTTCACAACAAACATTATAGGTAGGTGAACATATGTCCAATAAGGGGAGAAAGAAGGAAATAGAGGAGAGGATTGTTACGGGGCAGAGAAAATGAAACACAATAAGCAATGTGGAGTATGGGGAATGACAAAGGAGCATGAATAGCAAAGTATAGGAAAAGAGAAATGGCATGATCTAGGGAGCGAGGGGAGCAGCCTGGTATAGTGTGAGACAAAGGACTGGTGGCATACTGCAGGGAAAGAGAAGACACTGGTACAGTACATAGTATAAGAAAGGACTGGCCCAGTACAGGAAGAGGTATGGGACTGGCCCAGTACAGGAAGAGGTATGGAACTGGCCAGGTACAGGAAGAGGCATGGGACTGGCCCAGTACAGGAAGAGGTATGGGACTGGCCCAGTACAGGAAGAGGTATGGAAC
>WMED01002941.1:0-23141 GCA_019650415.1 Pipa parva
TTTACAACAGTAAATTTATTGTTACGAATTGGCCATTTATGAAGGAGTCGGAGTCAGAGCTGGAGTCGGAGCCGGAGACTGATAAAATCCAGGAGTCGGAGTCGCAACTGTGGCTTACCGACTCCACAGCCCTGATGTAATGTCACTGGATTCCATGTCATTGATTGGAAGTAGTGGTTTTAAAGAACTAGTGATTTCATGTGTCCCTTGTTACACATGATTAGGGGTTGGACACCTTGAAACGCGTCAGGCTTAATGTCTGTGGAAGTGTGAACACCGTTTTTTTTACCTGCTTTTTGCTTTTAAACTAATTTTTCACAGTAACATATTGGATTTTAAGGAGTGCGGTATATGCAAAAGCATTTTTCTGTTCATTATTGGAGTAATTGTTACCGGCACCCTAAATGAAGTGCATCCTAGCTGGTATTTACTTAACTACTTTGGTGGGTGAGTTTAGAGTGGTCTCTTCCTGCTTCTACAAGCAATATGGTTACTCTGATTGCTGTGAAGGCAGGGGCATTACTAGATACACTTGGCCTATGGTGCAGTATTTACAACTGGGCCTCTTGTCCTCCTATCGCTCATTTTGAAAATCTACTTCATATATTTACCGCTGTTCTTCAATTCCTTATAATATAGTGTGGCTCCTGTTTATAATGTGCTGTAAGAAACAATTGTTTGTAAGCAGTTAGGCCCTTTAGGTCTTTGGGCCCCAGTTGCCCACTACCACTGCAGCCATTAAGGGCCTTATTGAGTAAAGGGTAAAATCACCTGTCGAATTCACCTCACTACAATTAGAGTCACATTGCCACAATAGTCATGAATTCACTTCTCATTATTGATTAAGCAATGAATAGACTTGTCAAAGAAACAGACATTGACAATCGCTGTTGGTGCGTAGTTTGGTGTAGTCAGTCAGATACAAGTAGAATGCGGAGACCTGCCATCAGCCCCCCAATTAGCCACTGTGATATGGCAAAGCCACATGAGTAAATTTGGAGCAGTACAACCTAGGGGGTAATTCAGGAAAGTGCGAACTTACCTGGCGATCCTTCAATTCACCTCGCAAAGACTGGTATGCGCTCGTATGCACTCCCTGCTCTCCTGCACGTGGAGATCAGCGAACGCTTTAAAGGTACTTCGGCTTGGTGATGCGACTCGAGTGGTCGTGAGTGGTCTCATTCGCTCCTTCAACACATTCCACTGCTTAGTCAATAGTAGAAGTACCTGTGCAGGCGCACACGCAAAGTGCTTTGTAAGATCGCAGCTATCATAGTCACTGGTATTTGCCACATCACAGAGTTTGCTCAAGCCAACATGCGGAAGTGACAAATAAACGCGAACTCAGAGCTTTATTATTATTAATAATACTATTAATATTCGGCCTTTAGTCAATAAGGCCTTAAGAGTCGCACCATAACACACAAGCTGGAGACACAGCTTAAAATCATGCAGAGAGAGCCATAGTTTGACCTGTTCTTCCAGAAAAACTGTTGGGACAGGTATGGGAAAGGTATACAGACACTTTTTAAAAAGTTATTTGTTTGAGCTACTGTAATGTACAGGAGTGCACATTAATAAAAGCGTATGGTATGACAAAAGCTGCAAGTTCTTCAATCTGCTGATCTTTAGAAAAATCCCCTTTTTGGTCCTAGCAGAGTAAAATTGTTTCTTATCCTTGAGCCCCCATCTAGTGACCAAACTGCTAAATGAAAAAGGTGAAATAAAATGGTATATTAGAAAGGTGAAATAGAATAATCCATTAAACAAATGTAATGGAATATTCCTGATTGTGTAAAATATAATGGTACATTACAAATGAGGAAGTATCCTTGCCAGAGAATATGTATAGGCAGGTTTCCAGGAAGCGTAGGTGGGTTCGTGGGTAGGCAGCGACCAGTGAACATGTCACTATGTCAGGAAATAGTAAGCTACACCCAGAGAGGTGCCAGGCCTTAGGGGCCATAACCCAGGTACCCTCTCCTGTGGATGTTGATAAAGATAATGAGGGAAGACTGGATGTACTGTTATGGGATTTACAGTTATTTGGATGTAATATTACTGAAGTGGATTATTTAACCATGTGAAGTGTTCCTGCCTGTTGGCGTGTTTGAAAGAAGAAATAAAGTACTGAGTGTTGTTACAATATCTCGCCTTCTGGACTCTTATTTGGGATTTGCCATTGTTTTTGCACTTTTTGCACTGTAGCGGTCCCAAGGGGTGTTAGAATTCCACTCAGGCCAGTGACAAGGACTTGTGGTAACAGCTGCGCACCCCAGGTTATTTGGACTGTTACACTACTCCTTTAATTCAGCTTAATAATTAAAATAATTTAATAATACAAATTATTTGTATTACTTATGAATTTGCCACGGTTTTCCTCAGCTCTGTACAAAACATTAGAGAAAGTATAATAATGCATTAAATCTAAATAACCCAAGATAAGGGGCCCGAAGGCGCCGTTCTGGAAGGAGAATCAGAAGGCAATATCAGGTATTTCCATTCAAATAAAACACAACAGGCAATAGGTATTTCCGTGCTATTGTTCTAGAGTTCGGATTCCACATGCGTGTTTGTGGCTATTCTTGGAAAAATCTCTTGGAATCCGAGTCTTCTGTATTTAAAGGAAATATCTGGCTTTAAAACCTTCATTTACTTCCCATATGGTTTCCACATAGCTTCTGAAAGTATGGAAAATGATACAAATCAGAATGACTGAGCAGAGCTGAAATGTTGGCTGTGTCCCAGCATCCCCTCATTTCTATTTCTGGCAGTTGGAAATATGGCATGGAGATTTCTGCTTCTTTTTTATGTGATTTCATAATGCTCACAGATGGTTTGCTTATATCCGTGTTCTGTTTCCCTCCTACAGACCAGTCTGCATAGAAAAAAAGCATTTCAAAGGATACCATGGGTTGCAAGTGGCTTCTGATTTAATAAATTGCATCTAATCACTGCAGTTTTCACTGCTAACATGCTGTTAGCCAGATTTGGGTTCCCATCATGCTTATTTCCAGAGACAGTGCAGCACCCTGCAGACTTGCACCCCGGTACAGTGCAGCGCCCTGCAGACTTGCACCCCGGTACAGTGCAGAACCCTGCAGACTTGCGCCCCGGTACAGTGCAGCGCCCTGCAGACTTGCACCCCGGTACAGTGCAGCGCCCTGCAGACTTGCGCCCCGGTACAGTGCAGCGCCCTGCAGACTTGCACCCCGGTACAGTGCAGCGCCTTGCAGACTTGCACCCCGGTACAGTGCAGTGCCCTGCAGACTTGCACCCCGGTACAGTGCAGCGCCCTGCAGACTTGCACCCCGGTACAGTGCAGCGCCCTGCAGACTTGCGCCCTGGTACAGTGCAGTGCCCTGCAGACTTGCGCCCTGGTACATAGCTCAGGGTGCAAAGAACTTACCTGGGAAATGGATGGGGACATATGTCGTTAGCCCAAACTGACCTGGCTGGGGATGAGATGGGGAGAAACTATGTGAAACTATAATGGGTATGCATGGGGAAGTACATTAGCCCACACAATGGATGTCTTTCAACCAAAGTACAAGAGTTCTAAATAACAAATTGTTGCTAAATAATACATTACATCGACGCTATTTAGGATGTTTGGAAGCACAGAAACTATAAATGCATCTGAGGCTATTTAAGTTTTTGATATCATGGTTCTTTTAAATTCCAATATGCCATGGACCCATAGAATTTTTTATATCTATTTAGTTATTTTCTTTGTCTATTTAGTAGATTCATATCGGCATACATTCCAACTTTCCCCTTTAAAAAAACAACACAAATCTCTGTTAAATTATCTGCAGTCCCAAGTAAGGTATCTAAAATTGAAGTATAGGCCAAAAGTTTTAAGCAATATTTACCCTTAAAAGGATATGTCTATAAAGAAAGTCTCATTTACCTATTGTCAAGCAATAAATCGATTAAGAAACTCTTGACTCACCTCTTAACTCAGCAGAGCTCAATATCCCCCTGTAATTGCATTGTTTATGTAAAAGTTCTGTATAAGGGCAGTGTAAGGTTAAAGCCATGCCCCCTCCTCTCCCTGTCTTCTCTCTCCACAGCCAACCACACTAGCAGTCAGACAGGTCTTATCTGTACATGCTCAGGGTTATTAACAGTTTTTTTAGATAAGGAGAGGGGAAGGGGGGATTCTGGCTCTCTGTATAGTGAGTGGTGTCTCTCAGGGGTGGGGCTTATCAGCACTGCACAGGAAGTGTCTGTTCACAGAATGGGAGGGGGAACAGGACTGTTTAAACAAGAGTCAAATACTACTGATCCCAAAATAATTTTTACATTTTATTGTTTAAGTTGGCTTTCTATATGTATACATGTCAAATATAAATAATGTTTTTATTCAGACTTTTCATACCCTTTAAACAAACCTTTTTCTGGGGTATTTTTGTTATCAGTGTTTTTTTTCTGTTATAGAATCCTAAGTTATTTTTTTAACCTAGAGAGTAAAATGTAAAGAATGTTACACATGCTGTGACCTGCTTTGTGGAGTAAAAGTAAGTTCTTTCAAGTATATAATGTTATTCTGAAGAGCTGATTTTAACCGTTGTAGCAGATATAATAAAGACCCCAAGGGAGAAACTAATGGAATTCTATATTGGGAAAAAAAGGCTGTGATAAATACAACAAAAATATATTTTTACCTTTATTTCTAATGGGACAGATCTTTGATAGGCCTTCCTGTTTATAAGGACATAAACGCCAATGAAAGAAAATGCCTTAATGTATAGAATTCAGTCTGTGCTTGCAAAAATTCTAATAGTATCCAGAAATTAGCTTCATAAGGTTTTAGGAAACACTTCCTGAATAAAGCATTGTAGAAAACTGGGTGAAGTTTAACAACATGGCTGCTATCATCCCAATTTATGGGCTCAGTCCCAGGATTCATCTCCCCTCTCCGGCCTGTAAAGAGGGCATGTTTAACAAAGAACCTGTAAGCAGAGGGCAGCAAGCACTAGATGTTTTTGATGGATTCTGAGTTGGCGTTACTGGGAGCAGAGCATGTTGGGAGGCAGCAGTGATGGGGACAGAGACGGTAAGTGGAGGAGTTGACAGGAAATGGTAAATGATATTAGGAAAGTGAGAAGCGGGAGAGAGTTTTGTGAGGATGGTCTGTGCCAGAAGAGCACAGCAGCGCAGAAGAGCAGCGAGAAAGAAATTTAGTTAAATTGGTAGTTAAAAAAGAATAGAGGGGGTTATTCACTAAGGTGTGAATTCGACTGTCGAATTCTCAAACAGCGGATTCCCATAGCAAATCCGCTACAATTTCCCCATTGTAAAGTCGCGACAATTTTTTAAAGTTAAGATTGTGGCAATTTTCCCATAATAAAGTCGCGACTGCGACAATATTCTCATTATAAAGACCCGACTGCGACAGTAGCAGCCTATTGCAACTGTCTTTGTCTGGTGAATTCACACCTATACGCAACAGTTTGGACTTTACTGGATAACCCTCAGAGAGAGATGACTCAGGAGCAGGAATGGAAGAAGGAAAAAATGTTTGAACATGGGATTAAGCCGGGGTAATTTGGGGGGGGGGGGGGGGGGGGGGGGGGGGGGGGGGGGGGGGGGGGGGAAATTGAGTTGCATTGGGTCTGTGGATAAAATAAAAGGGTAAGTGGGAAATAAATGTCAGTAGAAGGAGGCAAGCAAACATCCCAAGTTTCTTGGAAAGGAGGAACAGAGTTATGTCAAATTTTTTTAAGATGATGCCACTGGCGCACTCACACCCCCACCTTCTTCTGCTGTGCGCTAGTTACATTTTTGCCACAGGCCAGCCATTAGTTACAGGGAGGTGTAGGCCAGGTGAGGAGGGGCAATTGGAACCATGGGACTGGACTAGAATAAAACAGGACTGTTCCACAGAATCTGGGACACTGGGAAGGGCTTATTATAAATAAATATATATTATTTGGAGGTGTGGTTGTTGTGTTGAGGAGGCGGAGCCAGAATCAGAAAAAATTACCATTGCGCTATGCACGCCTTGTTCTGCTTTTCCTATCAGATATTTGGGAGGTTTGTATCGTGACTGTAAGGGGGCAAATCTATAAATACCCCAGTAATCCACAGGTACAAAGGTACTTCTTCAGAGAATCCCAGCAGCCCCTGGAATGTCACGTTACATTTAACTGATGCCCAGCAGTGTGCAACTTTGGCCTAATTTATTTGAGCTCAGTAGGTTATTGTGCATAGAGGATGACAGCATATCTTGTCTGTTCTGCCAAAGCCTTTGTACATCCAAGATGTACAACCAGGACAGTTCTAGTTATTTTTATAATAAAATCCAGCGCTGTGTCATTACTTGACCTTAATACACTCACCCAGGGAAACTATATGAGATTTAAAGCCTTATGACGGTTCAGCCTCCTGTTTTCCGGTGTAAGAGTTAATGCATTTTTGTTGGCTTACATTCCTTCTGTTAAACCCAGCAGTGAGTTGTGGGAAACCTGATGTCAGAAGCTGTTTACAAAGAGGAAGTCATCACAATACAAGCACTGTCTTCTTCTGTGACTCATATTGAGAGCTTGGAAAAGGACATTTTCACGCAGTGAGAAAGCAGTTTGGAATCTGTATGAGATCTCATACTGGGCCTATTGTCCTTACAAAAAAAAAAAATATTTAAATCGCCTGCCAAAAGTGCAGTGAATTTGATGTCTGCAGAAAGCAGTTTGGAATCTGTATGAGATCTCATACTGGGCCTATTGTCCTTACAAAAAAAAAAAATATTTGAATCGCCTGCCAAAAGTGCAGTGAATTTGATGTCTGCAGATGCTAATAATAGGCTTTCTTAAAGTGGACCTGTCACGTCAAACTCGAATACTAAATTAGGTTTGTACTAATGAAATAAACTTTTTAGTAAATATATATTTATTTTTAAAAATGTACCTTTATGTAGCGTTTCTCTTTATCTTCCCTGTCAGCCCGACTTTTCTTTCTGGAGTTGAGTTGGGCAGGGCTAAAAGGATGACGGACATTAAAGTTCCTCCAATCAGATCCCATAAATCACAATCTAGCAGTGGGGCTTATCAGCATTACACAGGACGTGTCTGTACACAGAAGGGCTGGGGGAACAGGGCTGTTACATTTTAATGTTTAAGGTGGCTTTCTATATGTATACATGTTATCCAAACTTTTCATTCTCTTTAAATACAAATATATTAAAAAACATTTATTTCTTTTGTAGAATCTAATTTAGTATTTGAATTTTCAGGTGACAGGTAATGTGCATTTGTAACAACTATACACAACTTTACTTACTGAAAAGCAATTACTGTACTGATATTAATTTTGGCAGCTGTTCATTACAGATTTAATTTAACGTTAAACACCAGTTTTCTGCTAACGTTGGGATAAGTCATCAGATTTGATAAGGCTGCAGTTTCCTGTTGTGAAAAACAGTGACCCAATCTGCCATACTCATGCCTATGTTCGCTGTTCACTAACCATATTCATGGGAAAATAATGTGCTGAAAAAGTATCCTTTCCACCCACCCACTTCACCATTTGAATCTGTATTTTTCAATGTCCAAAAAAAAGAATATTATAGAATGGAGGGTTTGTTTGAAAAGTATGATGGCTGTCTGTTTATGCAACAGATCAAAGATGTCTGCAATCATCTAAAAGATTACCAAACACAAATCTGTATTTTATCTTCAAAGATAACATTATTACAAGTAAATAACTGCTTAATTGACTGCTGTGCAGATAATTGAATTTTTTTGGGGGAGCATAAAGAAGAAGTTTATCTATGTTGCTTGCTGCTGGTTTGATGCTAGTAGCTGGTATTGCAAGCTAACTACCAAATGAAAAATTTCAGCCAAAAGAATATTTTCCACTTGGAGGAAATGTCCATGAATAAATTTAAAGCAGAAAGTATTTTTTGTTTTAAATATATATATCTATATATCTATGTAGTTGAATATTTAGCAAAAATTCAAATGTACATTTTGGAGGATTTTTCCATCATGTTAAATAGAAGAGTCTTTACATAAATCTCTCATAATTGCATTTAAGCCTGCATCAATTCCACCAGATATTTAGATTGTAAGCTCTACGGGGCAGGGACCTCCAAACTCTTGTGTCAACCACAACCTGGCACATAAAGTGAAGTATCATTGTGATATTATACTTGTATTGTACAATGCACTCTTCCCATGTCTGTATTGTATTTGTATTGCTGAATTGTACAGCGCTGCGTAAATTTGTAAAGATAGATAGATAGATACATCCCTAATAGGTATACTTTACTATAGAATAAGTTAATTTTTTTTCCCCTTTAATAAATATGGCCCACATAATAGGATACAAAATAATTGATCCTGTTACACCTGTGGGTTTGTAGTTGTACGTACACAGCATATGCTTTTAAATGAATCCAAGCCAAAACACAGGATTCATTTATCAAGTTAATTGTAGCATTTATTGCATAATTAAAGGATTAAAATGCGAGGATCGTTTTCATTGGCCATACATGAAAGCCCACACATACTGTATAACAATACATCCATGTATGAATTTAAAGTACATGATTGGTTGATTGTATTCAAGGTAAGTGGAAATCAAGACGTTTATTTGAAGGAGAGGCATCTGTTTTGATGTTTAAATTAAAAGGGATGTTTCAGATGACGTACATACTTATAATTACCGTATTTGCCGGCGTATAAGACGACTGGGCGTATAAGACGACCCATAACTTTTCCAGTTAAAATATAGAGTTTGGGATATACTCACCGTATAAGACTACCCCTCTTCCAATGCAAATCCTGCTTGGATTGCTCAGCTCTCCCTGCCTGCCCATCCCTCCCTGTCTCCAAGATTGCCAGAGCACCAGTAATCTTCTCCAAGTTCCACTCCTCCTCCAAACAATTATTTGTGTAATTAAAGTTATACGTAAAGTGAACCTTTAAGTGTGGAAGCAGGGCAATCCAGTGATCTCAACTCATTCAAATCAGAAATTCAGTTTGAGCTACAGAAAAGACAGTGAGGGAATAATGAATCCAGGGTACTGGTGCATTCTTAACTGTAAGATCACAGATAGATACATTTGTATCTAATAAAAATGAAGGAAATTGTTATTTATTCTCTGTTTTTCTATTCAGCCAATCATGGTGTTAGGGGCAACCAACCATAATAAAATGGCCTACTATGTCAAGGATAATTTTCTTTCTGGATTGTATGAATATATTAATAGTCTCAGAGGGGTTCTTTGAAAGCACAAGGCCATAGGATTTCATACAGAACATGAAACTTCAAGTGACTACTAAAGCTAAAAAATAAAAAAGACCTATTAACTACATACCACATAGTAAGTTGAATCGTTGCCGTCACAGCTTGAGCTGTATTTTCACTGCATTGAGGCAGACGTCTCACCGCACTTCACACACAGGATTCAGCCCGAAGCTCCGCCCACTTGCCGAATTGGCGGTCCAGAAGGCTTCAAACATTATCACGTTCATTGCAGGGTCAGTGAGAACCAGCAAAAAAGAAAAACCGCAATGAACGGGATGACGTATAAGGTCTTACAACAGGGCTTAAGGCTGAATCTTGTTTGAACTGCGGTGAGAAGTCTGCCTCGGTGCAGTGAAAATACAGCAGAGTTGATACTGTGACTGCAACGATTCAACTTACTATGAGGTATGTACAGTATTTAATGTCTTTTATTTTTTATTTAAGCATCAACATATTTTATAATCTTTTTTTTTTTCCAAATATCTGTAGTAAGGTAGATTCATGGCACCTTTCAAATATAAAATGTTAGTTGTGACATCAGAACTAGCCATTTCTAAGGTTATAAATTATAGGAAGTTTCATGCAAATTCCAGTGCTACATTGTATTATAGCATGGTAATATTGTAGGTTCTATGTAACAGTTTGCTTTTAATTTCCTCCTTAGATTTAAGAAAAGACATTGATCAGGTCGTATCTGTATTACCCGTGAAAGATAATAACAATACATACAATGATGAATCACTGGTATTGGGCTGTGAAACAAAGTCATTGCCAGAAGAAAGGAGTTCTTTGGATTCAGAAAGAACAAAACATGATTTGAATTCAGATAGATTTCAAAGCGTACCAGAAGCTAAAGCCAGTGGGGAAACTATTGGTTTGCCAAGTGATATCTTGGAATTCCCTGCAAATAATATTATAAAGCAGCAGACTGCAGAATCATCAGTAGACAATCTTACATCACTGAAAAATGTAGATGCAAGTTGTCTGGAATCAAGCATCTTAGAAGACACACAGACCAGTGGACTACAAAGCCCTACCTTTAAAGCCAGTGATGTTTTTATTGCAGATCTAAAAGACGAGGACACCAAAGAAGCTTCTCAAGAATCTGCTGACGGAGCAGGACCAAAAAATGACCAGAAGGATACCCCACGGAAAACAAGGAAATTAGTCAGCAAATTACCATCCAAAAAACAAAAGGAGAGTGCCAACAGAGCCACAAGCCAAGAAAGACAGGAAGACAACACAGAGTTCCACAGTTCAAATGATCAAGAGAATGTCCCTCTGTCTAAAAGCTCATATCATTTTGACCCAAACCATTTGGATGACCCTAATTTTAACCCATTTGGAGGAAAGTCCACCTTGCCCCCCTCCCCTACTGCTCAGAAGACATCCCGCAAATTTGACGAGACCACTAATGAACTTAAGCCGTCTGCAATATTGTCCACCTCCGAAACTGATCTTGGCCATGACTCAAGGAAGGAATCTGGAAGTGCCAAATCATCGCCAAAGATTGGGAGGTCCCGTTTGATCACGTAGGTACAATATAAAGTGCACCTGTCACCTCAAAACTAATAATAATTTAAGTTGTACTAAGAAATAAACATATATGTATTTTAAAAAAATGTACCTTTATTCAGCGTTTCTCACTATCAGCCTTACTTTTCATTCCTGAGTTGGATTGGGCGGGGCTAAATGATTGATTGGAGGAGCTATAATGTCAATCATCATTTAGCCCCACCCAACCCAACTCAGGAAACAAAGGTTGGGTTGACAGGGAAGATGACATTTTAAAAAATACATATATATTTACAAAAACATTTATTTCATTAGTAGAATCTAAATTAATATTAAGAGTTTTGAGGTGACAGGTGCACTTTAATTAGTGACATGTATTTGTGAAAATAATAAATTTTATCAACTTAACTTGAAGTGGTTGCCACCTCAAATTGAGTATGACTGAATCTGCTATAAGGGAAAACAGTCAGTCATCTTCAATGCCTGTTTTTCTATTTTTAATTACCGGTATTCAGTATGCATTATCCCTGCTTTTCCTGTTCTTATGTCACATGACTCTTCTCCCATCATTCTAAAATTTTTGCTTAAATGTATTATTGCACATAAACCAACATTTTTCCTTGTTCTTTTATCATGTTTTATAGTTGGTAGTATGTGCTTTGCAGCCTTGGTTACCTTTTAACTAATGTCATTTGGCTTTTCCCATTGCTTTGCTCTTAGATAGTCTTACTGACAGAGCAGTATGTAGCGCATTAATTCAATGTCCCCTTCCCCTCCAAGGTAATTATGCCTCCAATGTTTACTGCAGCTAGTCCATGCATAACACTGTAATGGTATATTTCCTGTACTGTAGCTTATGTGAGCTGTAGAAAATCTATTGTTCAGTGATGCAGCATAATCAAATGACTTTATGAGCACAACAGATATGAGTGAGGGTTGTCTAGGTCCAGTTTAAGGCTGGGTTCACACGAGCGTATGATGCGCAGTGCATCATACGCTCTGTAAAAGGAAAAAAAAATGGCTTTATAGAAGCCGATGATACTTGCCTAGTTCCGGACACACAAGCGTATGACGCGCATACGCTGTGTCCGGAATTCTGTGTGATGCATTTTGGCCGGCGCATATACGCCGCGCCCAAAATGCAACACGCAGGAAGTGCTGTGAATGCCGAGGGTGCGTTCAAACTCTCGCTGGTAAGTACAAAAGAAAAATAAGCCAGAGCTTATTTTTCTTTCTTTTTTTTTCTTCACATGAGTGTATGATGCACTGCGCATTATACGCTCGTGTGAACCCAGCCTTAAGGAACATTATATTCCTTGTCTAAATGTCAATGCTGGAAAATTATTTTGCAGCATATATTTATTTTTAGTGTTTTTTTTTTTTTTTATTTGTAGACACTTCCTTACAGAGGGCACTCCTCTTCTCTTGCCTATTTCCTCTGCAGCTGGTCAATGTAGGATCCCAAATCAGAGGTTTGACCAACAAGCTTGAGAATTCTACAAAAACAAATTAGAGATCGGCAGGGGGCGAGTAACTTTGCGAAGTCACACCCCAGCAAGTTTCTGATTTTTTTTTTACGGAAATTATTCTGATCAGGGACTCCAAAATGAAGTGCTACAGAGGAAGTCAATAAGAGACTAGGGTCTTTTATAAGAAAGTGGCTTTAAGTACGTAGATAATATCGATTATAAAAATCCTTTATTTAACAATGACAGTTGGGCAGGTGAAAACTAATGGTAAGTAAATTGTTCCTTGCATTTAGAGAGGCATCTGGGATTTTAAACAAGTGAATTTGTCCTATAGAATGAAACACTAGGTGGAAATGTCTTTAGTTCTTGAAAACCAAAGCTTTTAACTGATTATTTAAAAAAAAAAAATTGGTCCAGAGCAAAAGTGTTCATCAACTCATTATAAGGCTTCACCCACCCCTAAAGTCTAACTTTTTTCCTTCAGGGAAGCTGTTTTGCATATACAGAGGAGGGGGAGTTTTATTTGCAGTTTTGGTTCACTTATGTTCCTGGATCACTGTCACTCAATCAGGCTTTGCCCCTGGTACCATCAATTCAGTCCATTGATCACCTATCCTTACATAGAGAAGTGAAATCTAACTCTGCTAGCTGAGCAGCAGGCAACAAAGTCTATATACTACAGCCCCTCACTCTGAACTGATCACATATAAACAAATTATAGCATATGCTACCTAGTGGTTGCCAAGCAACCATTATCCCTGGCTGCCATGGGAACAGAGGCAGTTCTGCACATTATTTTTGATGGGACTCCATGCCTTTACTAGATTTTAGGAACTTTCTTGCCTTTGTACTATTTGCCCTGCTACCTCTTCTCATATACTTTGCTGTTTGTCTGACTTTAATTGTTCTGCCCATAATTCCCATCCACCCCTCACGTACCCTTTATTGATTCTTTTATTTAGTCTATTCTCTATGGCATACACCGCTAGATCCTTCATTTATACTTATCCATTTGCTATTCCTATCATTTGTTTTTATTTTTAAAGTTTTACGTCATTCATTCACGCTGCCAATTCATAACACGCTCTCTTCAAAGATCTCTTACAGGGGAAAACATTGAAAATGGACGCAAATGTATTTTAGCAGTCATTTATACCAAAGTACTATTTCCTTTGCCTCCACTTTACTGTAGTTGAGTTTATTTTACGTCTTTGTTCACTTTTGTGAAAATCAGTGTTTAAAGGGGAACTGTAGTGATTAAACTATACAAACCTGATCGATCTAGGAGGTGCTAGATCAGTTTTCACCTGCCGATCCTCAGCCCAGGATCGTCGGGTAAACACATGGCCACTCTGCTGACTTCCAGGTCTATGTAAGTGACAGCTGAGGGGGTAGTGGTCTATGTGAGAGACCATCATCATATACATAGACCTGGAAAGGTGAGCAGAGCACTTTGTGTACTGCTGCTCAATCGATCAGGAAAATATGGTTTACCGCTACAGTTCCCCTTTAAGTCCAAGCACAAAAAAAAAATTCTATTCCCAGTTGGTCTTTTTTTTTTTTTTTTAACTAAAAAGGAATTCTAGCAATTCCCATTTGTGTCCTTTCTTTTATTAATAACTGAAATTTGTAAAAAAAAAAAAACAAAACCCCAAAAACTACTAACATTTTATTAAACAAACCAGTCGTTAGTGAAAAAAAGATGCAATATCGGAATTGCTTGTTTTTCTTATTGACGCAAAGCTGTTATTTTTTTCGCCTCCTTTTTTTTACCATTACGATAACGCTGTTACATTTCCCCCATAAAGGGGAGCAAATAGCCACCACACAGACACATTCTCTTCATACGTCTGCTTTCTCTGTCCTTTCTTCTTTTCTTTTGCCTCAGGACATCTGAGCAAGTGAAATTTCTCTGTTTTCTATTGTAAGTATTTTCCATTTGATTGCCTAAAGCTGCATGTTTGTAAGGCTCGTAGGTGAACAACACGAAGTCATACAAGTGGGCTATATTGGGAATGAAAGGGGTGTTGTGGGTAGAATCTATAGAGACTTTCAGGGTTATTGGCTAAAGTCTGAATTGTTGCATAAAGGTGTAAATTCGCCAGCTAAAGACAGTCGCAACAGACTGCTACTGCCACAGTCGCGGCTTTATAATGAAAATATTTTGCGACTTCACTATGGATATATTGTCACACTCGCAACTTTACAATGGAAATTTTGGAGCGGATTTGCTATGGGAATCCGCTGTTTCAAAATTTGACAGTCAAATTCTCACTTTAGTCAATAACCCCCTTAATATTCAGCAGTATAAAGATCCAAAGACAGATAGTTTTTGGGGGGTGGGGGGTAAATACATGGAGTTGCATTGTGTAGTTGGAAAATATTAAAGCCACTGCCACACATCCTGTAAAGTGTGATAAAACTCCTCACACAGCTGCTGATTCCCTGTTATAAAACTGCTGGCACTACCACACGGAAATAAGGCCTAAGGCAGTTTACTACTATGCATCTAAAGAAGTACTTTTAAGGATTCTGCCAGCAGTATTTTCACTGAATTTTCTCAGAAAATCTGTTATTTCGAATTCTGATTACAGTAAGTGGCACAAATTTGGCTGTGCACCCGATGTTTATGTAAACTCATACGGGCACCTTTTTCTCAGGAAAGTCACCAGACATGATCACATTAATGTGGATTTGGCCTAAATTGTACAGTAATATGGCGTCATGGAGGGACTGTTAGGAAAGGTTTGTCATCGAACTATATCCGTGAGGTAACAGCACAGTTTATGAGGAGTCAAGGAACATGATGGAATGAAATAATATAAGACATGTTATTTATGAGGTACTGTAGACTACGAGTGTGCCATACTTGCTGGGATTGCCATAAAGAAATCTGGGCATGATTAAGAGACATCTTTATAATACTTCCTCTTTACATTAACCTTGCCTTTTTCCATATAAATCATTAATTCTAGCCCCTTTGTGTGACATGTTCTAGAACAGTGGTGTCAAACTCTGGCCCGCAGTGTAATTGTATTTGTCCCACAAGAAAATCCCAACTATCTACTAAAGCTTGCTGCCGGTAGACAGCGCATGGACCGCTAATACTACAAATCCCAGAATGCTTTTCTGGTGCATTTGTACATCAATCAGGACCCACAAGCGCCCCCTTCTCTGTTGACATTAATTATTGACTGTCGTGAAGCCTCACGAGGCTCAATCATACTGTCAGGGATCTGGATCCAAGTCTAGATATTCTGTAAAGGTATACTATGACAAGGTGCAGGTAAACATAGGTGCTACACCTCTAGAAGGCTAAAGACATACAAAAGTGCAGGTAACATAGACATAGGGGACAAATGGACCCTTTGTACCACAGCGGGAGTTGTCACTGGTTAACACTAAGGTGCAAAGTCTAAGGAAGCCTGAGTTTTTACCCTTAAACCCCCCGCAAGGAGGTATAGCCTTTGCGGCAGGGGACCTTCCAGCTAGTGGCCCTCAAGTTAACCTCCACATTCAGTGCAGTGTAGTTGAAAAGTCACTCACAGCACCCCTGAGTACCCGCTGAACTGTAACACACAACACCTTCTTATTAAAGCAGTGTAGAGTCTCACTCCTGGATCAAACACTGCAGGGAAATACCAGTAATGTATATAGGCATGGCTGTGGTGCTAGCTGTGAAAAGACTCATAAGACACATGCTGCAGAACCTCTTGGATGACTCTGGGAGCTGTTCCCTTTAAGGCTTAGCTGTAACAGGCTTTAACAAAGTAGAAAACACCAGCAGACATCTTGACTACACTTTGGGAGACATTGATGATCGAGCACTGCACCTAGGCAGTGCTCTCTATTTGAATCTCCCACCTTTGACGTCATCCATGACATTAGCGGCCAACATTGGCCGTCTAAACCCAAAATCGCTGCGCTAATAGAACCCAGTGCTTGACAGCAACCAGCTGAGCGCTGGCAGACACGAGTGGCACTTACAAGAAGCACCATCTGTAGCAGCAACCTCATACTACTAGTCAAGACACAATAGAGAAGCTTTGTAGGAAAGTGAGAAGCAGAATATCTGTTCACTAATGTAAGGAACAGGCCTGTTTTTAAAGGTTTATCATTATATGTGATGAGATTTTTTCTAGAAATATTTAGGTTGGCCCACGATTTTGTCCATGTTTTTAATTTTGGCCCCCTGTGTATATGAGTTTCACACTCCTGTTCTAGAAAAACCAGCACCATAAGAAAATGCTTTGAGGATTGACCTCCCTCACCTTTACTAATTTTTAGAGATTACTAGTTGGGCATTTCCACTAGGTGGTGCTGTGTTTTAAAGTATGTCTAGATGTACCTCAGTATATCGCTGCAGTCTTTAGTCTTTGCTATTTGTTTTGGCAAGTAGGGTAGCCAAAACAATGGCACCATAAAGACTAATGTCATACAATGCATTTTGTTTCTGCAGCAACAAAACACCTCACAAATGTTTCCACTGTTTTACCCGTCTTCCACTGTTTGAAAATTCTAACACGGCCGGTTGTAGGCATTGCCGCTTCTGTATACCTAGAATATTACTAGTTACACCTGACTTTTACTAGACACACTGGCTGTTTTGTAGCTGAGAAATATTGGCTGGATGCTTTCACTTTATGAAAATGCTTCAAGGCATGATATTTGCTGATTATACCCAGCATGCTCCAAAATCTCAGCCTATTGTATTGCTGGAAACATACAAGCGTACATGTCAGATGTGCTCTCATTTGAGCAATGCATTGCAGAGGAGTGGATGAGTTGGAGATTTAAAGAGCCAGTAACACAAAATAAAAAATCCCATTTGGATTAGCATGGCAGTTGTATGTATAAAACACTAATACAGGTACAAGTACTAAACAAAAGCTTTATCCGTGAAGACAGAGGTTCCTGTCTATGTATTTATAAATGTGTAGCACCATCATATGACCCTGAGACTTACACACATCTGCCTGGCTTAATATAGTCCTTCCTCTGGACTTTAAAAACAAAATATTAACATGGATGTGCCGTGTTTGTGTACTCCAGGGCTACTCAAACTAGGCAAGTTGGGATACAGCTACCCAGTGACCAGGGGTGAACCAGGAAACAAGAGGTCAGGGACCCCCAAGCAAAAATGTTTTGTTTATTCTTTACCTGTTTTAGTCCCTATGATTTTCTTGTATCCTACCTCTTTTTTACACCAAACTTTAGGTCATTACGGCGCAGTACAGCAGGGCCCACTGAGACCTAGGCTTGCCAGGGCTTTTCCTTAATGTACTGGTAGGCTTGTAGCAACACTGCTGACTTCCATTAACCAGGAAAGCTCATTGGGACCTATCTTACTTGAAGCAGGCTGAATTGATTTATTCATTTTATTTTCCCCACCTGGTGATTAAAATCGCATTTTAAAGCTTTGTGTACTCTGAACATGCAAAGCACTTATTGACTCCTTTTGGTCCATAATGTAAACGATATTCTAGGAACAAGGCCACTCTATTCATTTTGCCAAACTAGTGCTTCTAAGCATTTTGAATTAAAAAAAAAACAACAAAACACTACCCCAAACCCCTATTATAATTACCTGATCTGGTCACACTGGCATGACCATGTGCTGGGAAACACAGAAACAGCGGTCACACAGCGTCGCATAGGTACCTATTGAAAAGTATGTCCTGAAAATATGCTGGTCTGCACGTGCTGGAATATTTTTGGGACACTTTTTCTTTAAAGCGCAGCGTTTCTAAGTGCTAGTCTGAACCCTGCCTAATGCTTGGGATCCTTAAGATTCTGATAATGCTGTGTCTTAATTAAAATTCCTTACATTCCAGTAGTTAGATGACCCTTTCTCCTATAGTTGTGAGTTAAGCTGTGCATGAGCTTGCTAAAGATAGACCGCTATTTTACACTCTCTTAAGGTGTGCAGAATTTGCAAGTTTCAGCAACAAGTAAAGTTCTTCTTGCATTTTTTTTTTTTTATATATGTAATTGTTTTATATTTAAATGTAAACGGATTCCATTTATAGAAATTAATATATTGCCCAGGTTCAACTAAAAAAAATAAAAATGATGTTTGAATATTTAAAGAAAAGTACTGGGAAATTTGCTTCTAATAAATTTTTATATATTTCTTGCAAAACTGAATGATAGCTTTTAGGGTGTAATAGTGTGATCAATGGAAATCCATAATGTAAGTTGTTTTTGTATTTATTCATTTTTGTCAATGTAGCACTGATATATTACGCAACGCTTTACAGAGATTTGTCATTCACTTCAGTCCTTGTCCTGTTGAGCTTACAATCTGGTTTCCCTATTCAGTCACACACACAGATTGTGGGAGGAAACTGGAGGGCCTAGACCTAGTTCTCCACCTAGGTGTTGGGGGTCGAACAACGCTCTCACAGGGGTCGCGAACACGCTGTGAAGCCAGTAATGAGCAGGTTCCTTAATATAAGGGTTCCTGCATGGCGACGTCGGGCCCGAACGTCATCAAGTGACACACGTGCGTGATGACATTTCGCCTGAATGTCATCACGTGACACGCAATGTGTGGAGAACCGCTGGCCTAGAGGAAACCCACGCAGGTGCTGGGAGAACATACTAACTCCATGCAGATGAAGTTCAGGGTGGAATTGAACCCAGAACCCAGTGCTGCCCACTGAGCTAAGGCACTGCTCAATTGTGACATATTTGCGTTACAGACAGGTATATTCTTTGTTTTAAGGCATAAACTAGGTTCCAGTATTTTATAAAATAATAGAAAACAGCTCTCATTAGACTCAAACAAAATGTATTTACTCAAGGGAAGCCCAAAAGTTGCCACAAAACTATTATAAGAAGTTCCCCTTTTGCAACTCTTTACAATACTGTTTGTTTAAAATGATTCTTAAAGGACCAGTAACACCAAAACAATCTCATTTTGATTATGATGACAATAATGTAAATACATCCTTTGTAAAATGTTATCTTTAAAGTTGAATTCATTCTTTTTTTAAATCTGTTTTACCTTTATTGATAATAGCCATTTTGTATGTGTCTATTGAACAGACCAATCACCCAGTCACATTGATGTTTTAGGTACTACATATTCAGGAAGTGTGCAAGAAAGCTCCATTGTTAAAGCTTAAATATCCTACTTCCTGGACTCAGATTAGAATTTTCTGGAAGCAGAGAATGAATATATAGTAACAATAAATACATTTAAAGCATTTACATTTTTTGGCGTTGCCTTCCTTTTAAAGTTTCCATACACGGGCTGATAATTTCAGTTGAGTTTTTTTTTTTTTTATTGATTGGATTTGTAAGAATAAGACACACAGTGATGCAGTTATCCAGAAAATCCAGCCAGCCCAACAGTTATCTGTTTGCCTCTAAATAGATGGTCGTCAAATGATCTGGACATGGAGTATTCCTACAAGATATTCTTATGCTAATGAATGTTTTTTACTTTGTAGGAACAGCTGCAAATTGCAGAATTATGAAGGTTCATCTCTTGTACTCGATGTCTGTACGCAGGTAAGCTAACACAGGATGGGTGATCAGTGTGTTTATATTTCTATTGACTATGCTGCATGGTTGAACTACAATGAGCATGCTGTACTATACATTATTCCTGAATTATTGCTTGCACTAAGTATTAGGCTTTGTAAGGCAACCAGAAGTCACTGAGAAGATCAGCTAATGTGACTTCTTCTAACTCTAGGTATAAAAGTCAGGATGGCACACAGCAAAAGGATTTTACTAGGGTATTCTCCCTTTATTTTAGCCACAGGCCTCTGACAACATATTAGAAGTGAAAAGGACACAGTACTTTCATTTTAAAGTACACTTCTCCTTTAAAGTGGACCTGCCAAGATCTGCTCCAATGCCCGACTTGAGTTTCAAGTTGGGGTGGGGCTAAAAGGATGACTGACATTAAAGTTTCTCCAATCAGATCTCTTAAATCGCAATCAAGTGGGTCATTGGAGCAGAAAAGAAGCAGAGAGTTTGCTTCTTTTACTATAGTATTAGCTGAATGCAGCATTCAGCTAATACAACTCCCTGCTTCCTAAAACAAATAAAATAAATTATGTTACATGGACCTGACAGGTCCACTTTAAGGGAATGTAATGAGAACAATTGAAACAGAATGTGTACCCCAGTAAAGACGGCAGTGATATATCCATGTTTTCTACACATGGAGTTCTTATAGTAACAACAGTGATTATCAGCAGTGTACTGCTGAATGTGCACTGCAGATCCAAGGATGTCCATATGGACTCAAAACAAAGTGTCAGTCACAGAAAGTGTAAGGGCAGTTGTAAACCCTCCATATGATCGATATCCTAACAGGAAGAAGATGCCTCCCCCAGCATTGAGAAGAGACAAGGACATGCCACAGATGAAGAGAAGCTGGCATTTACACCTGCACCCAAGACAAAGGCTCAGAAATGCCAACCTGAAGAAGACCAGGAGTTTTTTGAATGTGCCAATGAGAGCAGTGCAGGTGCAGAGATGGGGTTGGGGGTTTGAGCTTATAGTGCTGAATTCTAGCCCACGATGTGGATGGTAAATGTGATATTAAATTATTACCTCTTCTTTTAGGCAAGCAGCCATCTGTAGAGCATCCTGGCCAAGTCAATGATGTAAGTAAAGATATTTCATTTGGAGGTGTTAAATTTCTGGGGGTGGAAATGCTTGGGAAGATATTGCCATGAAGACCAATTACAAATTGTTGATATCCTTAACAAATTCCGTTAATGGATTTGACCTGAAGAACATAGGCTCCTAGGTCATCCAGAGCTACAGGGGAATCTATGATTTTACAGTGATCATCCATAATCTCAGCCATAAAGCATGGCTGTTCTGCTGTTTTATTGTACAGTATTATGTGCATTAGATATACCTAGCAGAAAATAAACTTATGACTATAAGGTTGTACTAGGGGAGGTTCAGTAGAGTGTATAAAATGCTTACAGCATGGGGAAGGACAGCCTGGATTAAAGGAAGAATAATAAATTAACATTGCAGAATCAGGTTCCACTGGAAACCAAAATCAATTTGCATGAAAAAGGACGAGAATGTAGTGGTCAACAATAGGTACAGTTTATTGTGATAGAAAAATACACTGGCGACTCTGTAGCTGCCATAATTTGTAGCAAAATGGCAGTTTACACTTGTTACAAATGTAATGTGATTTTAGTGCTACTCAGTAGCTGCAGCTATGCAAATGACTTGTGGTGAAGTTAACACAATGGTAGGAGAAGCTGGGAACAATAGCATTGCTGTAACAAGTGTATATAGGATAGTGAAATTTCAGTTCAACTCCATTCAGTTTAATAGTATTTTGAAAATTGCAGCTTCTAGATGTGTTGCATAAAAGTAGCCGCACATTCCACTTCCTACAACTGCTGCGGTCGCTGTTGCCAGTGTAAACTATTCCAAAAGAGCTAATGATAAGTAAAAATGTTATATTTGTATTTTGTTCATCTTTTAATATAGCGCTACTGTATAACGCAGCGCTATATAGCAGCTTCTGTGTAATATTTGCATTTGTAAATGGGTTAACCTCTGTATAACTTGGTGAAGTGATTTGTATTTTATTCTGCATTAATGTGGAATCTGGGATCTAGATGGAGGTACAATTATACGGATCACTGGACAGCTGCCCAGACAACTCTTTATATCCATTGGCCTGTAAAATAAGTCTGCACAGGATCTATATATGTAAACGTTTCTGTGATCATTGCACCAAATACATATAATGGATATAGCTTCACATAGTATCCTAATGACATTAAGGCTTATTTCACATCTGCATCTGTGTCCAACCTACTCTATAAGTTCTAGTCGCTGTCATTGATAGATGCACTGTTGTTTTCTACGGCAATCTTATTCACATAAACAGATTGCATACTGTGCGTGTGTGTATGTGATTGCCTATTAGTTTCAGATGGGAAAGTGACCTTAGATTCCGTGGCTTTTAATTAACATTTTTCTACCTTCTCTATTTCAACCAGCAGGGGGCACCAAATGCACATTTTTTTTACAGCTGATCATGGTAGATTCTGCCTGAATATAAGACTTTATTTGTTAGTGTATTTTGACACTTTTTGTGGTATCTGGCATTTCGATACAGGTACTCGCTTAAAACTTAAGGGTAGCCATTTTGCAGCTCACCAGCTGACTTTAAGTAATATAGACCATAGCGCTCCAACTCCATAGCTCTTCGAATCCAGGATTTACGTATTAGCTAGCATTCTCCATTGTTTGACTCCTGTTGAACTTATATGTCACAAACATCATTTTCTTATAGAGAGAACGATTCTTCTTTTTTGGGGTTT
This sequence comes from Pipa parva, assembly GCA_019650415.1. Classification (NCBI taxonomy): domain Eukaryota; kingdom Metazoa; phylum Chordata; class Amphibia; order Anura; family Pipidae; genus Pipa; species Pipa parva. Next base: position 22,565 of record WMED01002941.1, read on the forward strand.
TCCATATCCAATTCCATACTTCCCTTTTTCTGTTTGCTGAGGTTGCTGATCTTTGTCAACTCTGAAAGTCATGGGTAGGGACTGTCTCCTCAGGTTCCTGAAGACTCAAGCCCAAGGCTTCAAAAATGAGTTTTTTTATTTTTTAGAATTAGAGTTGTAAGCAGCCATGCTAGTATTTAACCCCTGATTACATGCCTATACCCACCAATGGGCAACTCTGGATTAAGTGTTACAGTTTAGCTTATAGTGTGAACTCCAACTCTGATTGAGTAAAGACACTGCAGCATCAAAAATTATATATGGGTTAAAATCCTAGAAAAGAATGGGATATTTTATTTTCTTTTTTAATGCTATGCAGATTAGCCCATTTGAGTATAAGCATTACTGAAAGTTTATACGTTACTTTCATTTACTAAACAGAATTTTAGAATGCAGAGAGCCGATACACTCGCAGAGTCCTCATCATGCCTATACCCGGATACAGTGCAGTTTCCAACAGAAGCATGCAGATACAGCGCAGTTTCCAGCAGATGCATGCAGATACAGCGCAGTTATCAGCAGAAGCATACAGATACAG